>JAJMFC010000020.1:0-110123 GCA_030574475.1 Trigonopsis californica
CAAAAAAAAAAAAAAAAAAAAAAAAAGAGAAAGAGAAAGAGAAAAAAAAATCCGTCATTAATTATCATTAACCCTCATCCCCTGAGATATCAGCTTCATCTTCTCCAGTTCCAGTAATTTCAACCCAACTTGCCCATGTCAAGATACCAAAAGCAATACATATGACAATACCACCCACAACAGCAATGATTCCAATAGGAGTTCCAAAAATGATCCAATCGACAATTGCTACTAAAAATATAGTTGTTCTAAGTAACGTGTTTTGTGTGTTAGTAAAAGAACTCAGTTGTTAAACTGGAAAAAAAAAAAAAAAAAATGACAATTCACTCACAAAGCAGCTACCCCTGAGAGGACTGGGGATGTAAGGGACATGAGAATAAGAAAACTAGCAGAAAATACAACATTGCCCGTTACTGAAAGTAATATGATCCCCCATGTACCCTTATCTGGCCATTGAAATGTTTCAAACCCAGATAAATGAGCAATTGGTAAGACAATCCAAACAACTAATAAAGTCCAACATCCAATGCAAGATCCAATTACTAAAGCAAATACTGATTGACGTCTAGGTGATACTGTGATTGGAGGACATGCAATTGCCTTGTATAAAACTTCATATAAACCATAAAGAACAGCACCAACAGCAATAACAATATTTCCTGCGAGTCGTTTAGAAGAATCATCATCATCATCATCATCATCACGTGGCGCAGTATTACCACCATATGCAACAAGTAATACACCAATAATAGCTAAAACCACACTTATTGTTTTATCAATTCGAAATTTATCTCCAAGAAGTGGTACAGAAAATATATATGCAAAAAATGCTGAACAATTATAAATTGCAGTAAGATCACTTGGAGTTGTCCAATTTACAGCAATATACCATGTAGAACCAGCAATTGATAAACATAAAGTTAATTTTGCTGTTGCTGCAGCTATATATGTAATTGGACGATTACGAAATCGACTCTTTACATTTTCATCAGCAACAATTGATGCAGTCTTGTGAACATTATGCCAATGTTTCTTGAAATATTGTTTAAAAGTTGTATGCCGTTTAAATAGTCGAACAACAACAATTTCACATGGCCATAATAATATCCATGATGAATGGGTCAAATATAGCATAAATAATGGCTTTTTGAATTTTTTTGCACTCGAAAGGTATCCAGCAGCTTCTGTTTGAACGACGAATGCAGCAAGCGCAATAGTCAATGCAGTCGAGGCACTTTAATAAAAAAAAATTTGTCAACACAAACTTAGTTGTCCAGATAATAATAATAAAAAAAAAAAAACCAACCTACTATATATATCTCCTCCGTTCACTCATAATCCTCATTTCAGGAGTAATTTTCGGTATCGTCATACTTGAGACTCTCTGACGACGTAATGCTCTTTGAGTATTATTATTACTCTCATAATCATTCTCATGCTCTAATTGCTCATAATCACCTCTACTCTGAGGTCTCAAAGCATCCCTTTCACTATCATAATCATAATCTTCATCATAAGCATTAACTGTACCTTCATCCAATGGACTACTTGTACATGTACCTGCAACATTAGATGTGGAACGTGGTGTTGCATTTGCATTTTCACCCGTTGCACTACTTAAACTTGCATCAATTATTGCTTTTTGATCTGCTCGGAGAGATAACGACATATTATACTCCAAAACCAACTTCTTTCTCAGGGTTATAATTTCCTTTTTTTTTCCCTTTCTCCTCGAAATTTAAACTTGAAGACTTGGTCGTTTGCTCCTTTATATACCATTTATCAGTCTTTTCCCTTATTCGGGTTTAGCGTCGGGACCTTCCTAATTGGGCTTTTTTCCATTTCTTTTCCCAAATGTTTTGCCAGGGGGGTTGTTTTTTTTGGTCTTGAATTTATCTGGGGAAAGTAAACAAAAGTAATCTGGATAATGTACTCGGAAGGAAGGGAAGGGAACCTGTAGTTATGCTATTTGACTGAATGTCTATTGTAGAAGAAGAAAAAAAAAAAAAAAAAAAAAAAGCACCTTAATTTGACCGCTCATCAGTCGATTCAATAGATTGAGGACCCCATACTGCAGACATTGACCGTCTATCTTTTGTTTCGGGTACTTTATAAGCTGTAAGGAGTGCAAAATAAACTGAAAATCCTGTAAAGAGATAAAAAACATCATGTCCAAGATGTTGATTAAGAAGTGGGAAAAGAAGAGCAACTAAAAAACAAAATGTCCAATTTGAAGCCATCCCAATTGATTGACCAATTCCTGTTGCTTCTTTTGGGGTTAATTCAGGTATTAATAGAAATGGTAAAGGACCAATTCCTGATGCAAAGAAAAATGTAAAAGCGATAACGCTAACAACTGATAACCAGCTCAGATTTGTATTTGTTAGTGAAAGTGAAAGTACAGCAGCAGATATTGCCATTCCCCAAAGACTTGTCAAAAGTAATGTCTTTCTTGGTACCTTGTCTACAACAAGAGATGTCATAAAAGTGACAATGCAATTGACTGCTGTGATGAAGCAATTAATGACAGCTGATGATTGAGGAAACGCAACACTTAAAATGCTTACTCCATATAAGACAACTGCATTTATTCCACTTAGCTGTTGAGCAATAGATACATCAAGTATAGCAATCAACGGACGATGATACTTTGGATCACGAATAAATGCAGATAAATTAACCGATTTTGATTCTTGTTGCTCTGCGACTAATGTTGAAGCTTCATGAATAATTTCTTGTCTATGCTTTTGCCAATTATGTCCATAAATACTTTGAAGTGATTTATCAATTCGATTATTATATCCCTTTGCTTTGAGCCATGCAGGTGATTCAGGAACAAAAATTAATAGTACTGCAGTCAATATTGCCAATGCAGGAGCAACAAGAAGGATAATTCTCCATCTTTTAGGAGTTGATAAAAAGACACCAACAATTTGACTAGTAATTATACCAATATTTATTGCTAATTGATTCATAGATCCAAGTCTACCAGCGTGCTCAGATGGTGCAACTTCATTAATATACATTGGAACAACAACAACAGCAGCACCAGCTGAAAGTCCAGTTATAAATCTTCCTAATCCAAACCATCCAACACTTGTACTTGCAAACATAATCAATGGTCCAATAATATAACCAATAGTACTAAAAAGAGCAGTTCTTATCCTTCCAAATTTATCAGCTTGTTTACCAGCAATACTAGATCCAACAAATCCACCAGCATTAAATAATGCAGTTACAAGTCCAATATAAAATGGACTCATTCTAATACATCTTCCAGGACCCTTAGGTACATTACCTGCTCTACAAGTATAAACTTTTTCTGGAGCATTAAGCTCAGCCATATTATAACCATATTGAACTGAATTAAGGCATAAAATGGCCGTAATAAGGCAAAGACGAATTCCAACTGCCATTAAAAATAGTGCTGGCTTTGGTATCAAAAAGCAAGCAAGGATGGATGGTGTCCCCCCCAGGTTTCCCCATCTTGATAACTCCCACTCCTCACGTGCCTTGGAAGTGTTTCTTCTCTCAATCTCTGAATGTTTGAAAAATTACAGAATAGATTAAAATAAATCTTGATTATTTCAGAATAATATTGTCTAGTAAATAATATATTAATATATTAGTATCTAAAGAAAAAGAAAAAGAGAAAATAATAATAACAGACCTAAAATAAATTCAAAAGTACCCCCTCCCTGTAATTAGATCAATCAAAAAAAAGATCAAGGCACAAATACATGATCTAACCAATGAGAAATAACAATTTCACCCTCATCAAGAGTTTGAATATCTTGATGTCTAAATATAATTGCAGCATGAGCATGTTTTGTTTTATGTATATGAACACCAAATTTATTCCAAGTTAATTGATTTAATGATTGAGCAGATTGTAATTGAATTTCGCCCAAGTGAAGATTTTTACCTTTTGATAGATCAATTTTATTATTATTATTATGATCTTGATCATCATCATCACTTCGTGGTTCCCCTCCAGGAAGTACAAGGTCATCAATAAATCCAAGAACATTATCTTCTGCTTCACTAAAAGCATCTTCAATTGAGTTTAGATAATTATTATGACTTGAATAAAATTGTCTAATTCTGTTTGCTGATTGAAGGTTTCTAAAAATAGCTTCAATTAAGAATCCAATCATATAAATGGGTAAAATTATAACACTCTTAGATATTGTCCATATTGGACTAATAATATAAGACCAAAGGAATGAATTTGGTTTATGAATATATTCAACTTGTTGTTGAATTGAGTTTGAAACAATATTTAATGGATCCAATACCACATTTGAATAACCTGGAAGGTAATTTAATTTAATATGAGATACCCCCCAGTAAAAGGGATCATGTGTTTGAATTGCAGCAGTAAAATAAGCACACCTTAGATCATTTATAATATTTGCATAAAGAGTCCTATTTTGAAATTTTGCTAAACCTTGATAAAATATTGTCTTTTTATCAGCCATTGCTGACAATAATGGTTGATTTTTACCATCACTACTAACAGATTTTGGTATAAAAGTATCCTTTAAAAATAATTGTTTACTTGTTTGAGAGAAAACATATGGACCAATTGTATTAAATATAATTGCCTTGAGAGATTTTTCTGGACTTGGTACACCTAGGTGTGGTGATGCAAATGTTGTAAAATTAACTGGTATAATTGATTCAAATATTCCCTTTTTATAAAGTATACCAATAATATAACGACATAATGTTCCACCTAATGAATAACCAACAAATGATATTTTTGAAATTTTAATATCAAATCTTTTAAATTTATCAAGTGCACAAATAACTTCATGTGCAACTCTTTCACCACCAACAATTAATCCATCATATGTAAAATATCCTGCATTACTTTTAGCATTAAGAATAATAAGTCCATTATCATTCTTTGATGCAATTATTTTTTCATCTGATTCATTATAGATGAGTGCATCATTATACTTTGATTTAAGACTTTGTTCAACATAATCAAGTTGATGATACGTTCCAAAGAGACTTTTATATATATATATATTAGTATGTTTTTACAAAATAATAAACTATTAAACTTATTTACCCGTGAACAAGCACTACCAGGTGCATCTATCTGACAAAGAAATTTGTAAATGATATATACAAATCTCGAGCTCGGTTATCTCACCAACCAACTTGTGTTTTGTTTTGTTATCGGTTATCTCCCAAATGGGAGCAACAAAGACGAAATACCAGGGAAAACAATGAAAACCGCTTTACAAATTTTAGTTTATGGAATGCTTTACAGAGATAAATACTGTTTTCTGAATAGCAAAAAGATTTTAATAAAAGCTCTTTCAAAAAAAGCTATTCCGTTTTAAAAAGGGCGTTTTTTTTTGTTTTTTGTTGTTGTTTTTGTTTTCCTCTCCCCCCCGGTGTCACATTCTCCTTATCGGGTTTTCAAAAAGAGATGTGACAAATTATTTATTTTATTTGTTTTTCGATTGTGGGTTGCTAAGAACTGCTCTGCCCCCCCCTAAACAATTGTGCTGAGATTTTAGTTGTTCCCAACGTTTAAACTTAATAAAACGCTAAACCTTAACAGGGATATAATTTTTAAACTTTTCGTCATGACATTCTTTCCCCTGAGTCAAAATTTAACTGTTTTGACATATTTCTCCAAAGAGGTGATAAAATTACGGGCCGTGAAAAAAAGGACCGGAAAAGAAAGGAAAAAAAAAAAAAAAAAAAAAAAAAAAAAAAAAAAAAAAAAAAAAAAAAAAAAAAAAAAAAAAAAAAAAAAAAAAAAGGAGTTTACAATAAAAATATAGTTCAAACTCGTATGGGGTTATAATTTTTTTCTTTTCTTTTTTTTTCCCTTTTTTCTTTATGTACACGTTTGATAAAATCGCATGTTGAAAAGAAAAAAAAAAAAAAAAAAGCAGTATACACAAATCAAGACAAAAGTAGTACAAGGGTATTTATAGCAGGAAAGTAGAAGAAAAAAAAAGTAAAAAGTAAAAAGGGAAAGTAAAAAGAAGCCACCGAAAAAACGAGGAGAAGAAAAAAAAAACAACAGAGACCATCCATTATGACTCGAATGCAAGGGTTAAAGGAAGAAAAAAACAGAAAAGAAATTAAAGTCTGTTTTGTAGGAAGAGAAGGAGAGAGAGAGTGAAGACACAAACAAAAAAAAAGAGAGAGTATTTGTAAAAACAAAAAAAAAAAAAAAAATAATAATAATAATATCCATTTTAGACCTTGCGTTTTATCCATCGCCAAAGTTTTGAAGTCATACTTCGATCATCATGAGAAGCAGAAATATGCTGTTGTTGTTGTTGTTGTTGATGTAAATTATCACCAGATATTGACCTACTTAATCTTCTCAAACTAACACTTCTCTTTATTTTTAATGCAGCAGTATTTAATAAAGATGATGAATTTGTTGATGAAGTTAAAGATGTTGTTGATCTTGACATGTAATTTTTCCTACTGTTATTATCAACATTCAATAATGAAATTTGACTATTGCCACCTCCACGAACTTCAGGTCCTGGTTCACCAAATTTAAAAGATTTATCTGAATTTGGTAAAGAGAGTGCTCTTGAATGTCGCATTGGTACTTCATCATCATGACGACGAGAACGATAAACTGGTGATAATGAACCTTGTTGTTGTTGTTGTTGAGGTTTTGGAACTTCATCAAAATAGCTCATACTTGATGATGGGTTAGGTTGCCTTGACGTGTTAATATTACCTCTTTTGCTACTCAATGGGTAAGGTTTATCATAAGGTTTGCTTAATGATCTTGAATGGTGCCTGAAATCATAATTATAATCCATATCATTACTACCCAATCCTCGACGATTATTATGATGTTGTCGA
Organism: Trigonopsis californica; assembly: GCA_030574475.1. Lineage (NCBI taxonomy): Eukaryota > Fungi > Ascomycota > Trigonopsidomycetes > Trigonopsidales > Trigonopsidaceae > Trigonopsis > Trigonopsis californica. The sequence continues at coordinate 6,862 of JAJMFC010000020.1, forward strand.
CTGGTATATGATCTTGATCTAAAATGAGATAATTTTGTAGATGAAGAACTTGTAGAAAATTCTGAATCACCAAGTATTAATCCTAATCCTTCATCTGATGATTGTATAGTTTTATTATCATCAGATATTGGTGGATAACAAGAAATTGATGGGTATCTTGATGCTATACCAGATTGATTATCCTGTGATGATGATGATGATGATGAACAATCTTCCATAATAACTTCTCCAACACCCATATCTGGAGTTAATGGAATAGCAGATTCTGATGGTATTGAAGAAAGGGTTGAAATATCACTTGGTGAATTATTTTCCTTCCCACATACTTGATCCTCTGATTCTTCCAATACTGCAGACATTTTCCTCTTCATACCTCGAGATCCAGCTCGAGATGAAGAATGCCTATTTGAAAATCTACCAAATTCATCCTCATTAATAACAGACATTTCAGGAGCTGATTCTGATCTTCGATGTTTTCTAAAAATTGGTGCAAAATGATCACGACTACTTTTTGGGGTGGCATCATCAGAGAATAACCCTAAAGCTGCATCAAGATCAATAAATACATCATTAGAATCATCTTCATGTGACTCATCAGGAGGTGGAGAAGCCAGCATGGATGTTTTAATATATGAAGATGATTCAAATGACTGTTCTTCAATATTGATTATTGATGATCTTTGTTCAATATCAGAAGCGCGTCTTTGATGATGTGATGATTTGCTACCATGTGGTTTTTTGGATCGAAATCGTATAATGTTGCCAGCCCAAGATTTTACCTTTTTATGCCTTCGAGTTGGCATTGACGGAGATGGTGGCTCGGGTTTATCATGTGGGTATTGAACTAGATCAGGGATTGGAAGACTTGTCATTGACAAAGACGCGCTAGTGTCATTGCTGTTGTTGAGACGTTTTAGTGGTTCGACTGCAAAACTCACACCGTGATCATCTCCTATAGGTGAAGCAGGAGTAGCTGAACAAGAAGCTTCAGAAACTGCTGGGGTATGTCTTGGTATATATTCAACAGATGGAGAAAATGCTACTTTTGTAGGACGTTCATCAAGGCATTGATGCTTTGTATGACCACTTGGAAAACTGAAATTGCGACTTGAAGGAGATGTCACTAAAGGTTCATCATGTTCTGGTTCCTGAGTAGTATTTAAAGATCGTGATGTCGGATTTATAACGGAAAGACCTTCAATATCAAAATCATGAGATATTGCAGCAGATCGACGATGAGCATGTCTACGAGGAGACTGTCTCACAGGGGATGATGATGATGATGACGACTTGACCAAAGGATCTTTTGAATCATTTTCTTGTCCATCTAGACGAGGTGAAGTTGGTCGAGAGGGAGACCGGGGTGGTGGTGATAATCTTGGTACCGATGAGGGGAAACCATAACTTGTACTAGTTATATTATGCAAACAACAAGATCCATCAGCAAGTCTAGGAGATGGTGATGCATTCAAAGGTAAAACTGATTGAAGAGAAGTTCTTTGAGGAGAGTCCATAATTCGATTGTATAAAAAGAGGGACCAAGATCTCTAGTTCAGTTCAGTTCAAGCGAAGAGGTAAAAAGAAGGGAAAAAAAAAAAACAAAAAAACAAAAATGAAAGACCCTCAGAATACGAATAAATTATTTTCTCCAGTCATAAGCGTGACAGAATAAAAAGAGATTGTGCTCCAGACCACAATACGTGGAAAGGCAAGGGCTCACAAGACAACGTCGTAGTAGTTGTTGTTGTTGTTGTTGTTGTTGTGAAAGACTTGTCAAAAGACGGCGCCAGGCACTAAGTTAATTATTCAAATTCGGAATAGATGGTGATTGAAGATTGATTATGATGATGATGATGATGAAAACAAAGGGGGAAATGTTTTGTTATTCCTGAGTACCAAAACAAGTTTTGTGTGTTTTTTCCTTCTCTCTGTGTCTGTCTTGTCTCCTTGGTTCGGCTTAGCTTTAACGCGCCAAAATCTTTGGTTTTCCATGTCTTTCCCAACCAAGAACCCGTCTCAGCAATTACTCGATCGGGGTTCGGCCCTAAAGGTAAACAAAAGGGAAATGCCTAATCTGGATAGGGGTTTCTTCTATATTAGGCAAATTTTCCTTTCCAAAAAGAAAACACATCCAGCTAAAAACAAATTCAGGGGGGGGGAGAGATGGCAGCCTGTCTATTTTTTTTCTAACTACTCTAGTATTAGTATGGTTGTAAAAATTGGATTTGCTACTACAAGTATTATGTACTACTGCTACTGCCCGCTGCAATGACGATCCTGTTATTATTATACACACCAAAAAAAAAGGTCTCATCATATTAAATTAAATTAAAAATATTCACGCATGGTTGGAGAACTAGATCATTTAGTTGCCCTTTCTCCATGATCTACGACAAGTATCACGGATTTGATAGCGTAACCCCCCCCAGTTGTCAAACTTTAAAAAAGAAACTTGTCAAGAGGCTGGGTTTGTCATTTTTTTTCTCCGCCAAAGTGGGGTCCTTAGGCTTGGTAACTGTTAATTTTTTTTTTTTTTTAGTAACTAAAAATCGTACGGTTTTGAAATTTTTAAGATTTGACTTCTCCACAGCCCATCAAAAAGTGAAAAAGAAAAGGGGAGATTAAAAAGAGGTTGGGAGAAGGAGGAAAGGAGTTTAGGCGGTAAGAAGTTAACCCAGGAAAGAAAGGGAAAAACAAAAAGACCGACTTGCAATTTTGCCGAAAAAAAAAAAGGGAAAAAGATTAATTAAAATGGTGTGCGGTCTTATTCGGGGGAAACAAGTTTCATTGAAGATCAGGGTTATATGATGACTTTTTTAAGCAAGGGCAATGGGGAATCAAAAATGGGTTTGTTTTTAATTAATTAAAGCTTAACTCTCAAACAAAAAAAAAAACTTTTGGTGAAGTGGGGCGCTTAAACTCCTTCTGGACCCAACTGCAGATCAATAGACTGTTTAATTACAGAGTTTGTTTTTTTTAACCTTTTACTTCAACCCTGATGTTTTTTGGTTCCAATTGTAAATCACAGTGGAGGTGCCAATTATTATTATTATTGGGGATGACAATGCGATAAAACAACAACGATTAAAAAAAAAAAAAAGGTCCCAGCTAACTAAATTAATTTTGGGACTTACCCCATTGTTATTTAGTTCAGGCTAAACCCGAGATAAACTTCAATCACTTTATTGTCCAGAACAATTAATTTATCCAAATTTATGAGACAATTAGGATGTGTGAAAAGGAAAAAAAAATAATTAGATGAACAAACACAAATCCTCTAAAACTTGGAACGAATTTTTTTCTCTCGTTTTCCTCTGACGAAAGGATTTCTACAAGTTTTGTTTGCTGTTTGGCGCGCAAACCCAATCAAGACAAATAAAGATGCGATGCGCGTGCCTTTTACAAATCGAGGAATTACAGCAATCCAAATTCAGAAGCAACATTCCCAGCGCGTACGTACAAGACAACAACAACAACAACAATAACAGTAAATAATCATAATAAACAGACAAACAGAAAAAAAAAAAAAAAGAGACAAGCTATCCGAGGGATAATAGTGGTATAAATAGTAAAAGTAGATTAAAAAGATGGAAATGTAATTCAAAGCCATGTTATTTAGATTGTTTGCAGAATCGTATAAAATGCCCAGGAAATAAAATGAAAAAAAAAAATAAAAATTACGCGTCACCGAGGCAACGGGAACGGGACACCAATTTAGTAAACAAACAAAGAAACCATCGATGCGCGCCCCGAAACGCGCTTTTTATTTCAATCCACTTGTTTGTTGTTTTGCAATCCTTTTGGGTTGTTTTGTTTATTTATTTACCCATAAACATTATCAGAAGAGAACATTCTCAACTCTCCTTTTTCTCTTTCTTTTACATTCATTCATTCATTCATTTTTCTTTTTTTATCTCAGATATAACTTCAGTCTGCTATCCCGCTCGTTTCCTTATTCTAACTACCTTTGGTTCTTTTTTTTTTTTTTTTTCCTGTTTAACTTTGTATTACCAAAATGCTTACCCCCGAATCCCTCAACGAGAGCACTTATGCTTTTATCCTTCACTGTCCAGCAACAAATGACAGTTCGATTCAGCAGCATCAACATCAACAACAACAACAACAACAGCAACAGCAGCATCATCATCATCAACAGACTGTTCGCCAACGTCGTCGCAGAACATCTCCAGCAGAGCTTTCTCTTCTAGAAGCTGAGTTTCAAAAATCTAAAAAGCCTAGTAAAGCTGAGCGCGATTCAATTGCTAAACGTGTTGGTATGCCGGTTAAAACTGTACAGGTAAGTGGTTTTTTTTTTTATTTTATTGCAAACAATATAAATGATAAACAAACTAACGAGATTTCTTTTTCTAAAAGATTTGGTTCCAAAATAGAAGACAGGCATTTCGCAAATCTCAGACAAACAATGAGAATGACAATCAAGATGCCGGATCTGAAGGGAATGATTCAGGTAAAGATGAAGGTGATAGAACTAGTCAAAGAAGAGTATTGCAAGATGTATACGATGAGAATCGTACATTGGGCAAGAGACCGCCTTCTATAGGATATCAATGTCAACTTTCTAGATCTGCATCTATTAAGAAGAAAAAGACTGCTGATATCAATACTTCACAACAACAACCACCTCATTATGTTTCATTGAGTATGTCAGTAGATGGTAAAGCGCAAGTGGTAATTCAAAGTCCCATGTCTAAGAGAATGAAACCAGTTGATAATTGGATTAGTGGTGAACGACCAAAATTAGCAAGATCTGATTTATCAACATTATCAATTCCATCATTAATTTCAGAATCATCATTATCTTCTTCAGCGTCATCTTCAAGATCATCATCACCAGAACTTATTACTCCACCTGGATTAAGTTATGGAGCTGATGGATTGGTTGTACGTACTTTTACCAATGGTGAGAGTTACAAATCTAATAATAATAATAATATTTCATCATCATCAGAAAGCAGTGATTCTATGCATATGGTTGGAAAGAATATTAGGAGAACACAAAGTCTTCACACAAATCGAAGCAACTTTACAGGATCATCATCGAGATTGTCAAGATGTCAATCATTAAAGGAAAAGGGTAATAGACGACAATTAATGAATTCAGATGTTGAAAATAATAATAATAATAATTGCATTGTCAATGATAAGGAAGCAGAATGCATAAATAATCTTTTAAGTTTAAAAAGTGCAGTTTGGTAAAAAAAAAAAAAAAGAAGAGAATAAAATAATGATTTATTTAATGGGAGCATATATTTTATAATTATTATAATAATAATAATAATAATAATAATAATAGCAAGCTACAATTTCGATTCAAAATTTAAAATTTTTCTAGTCTGGCTTTTTTTTTTCGTTTTTTTTTATTTTATTCTTACCATATATATATTTATTTATCTTCATTTCTTTTAGTTCATGTACATTATATATAACAAACCAAAAATAAATTAATAAATAGAAAAAAAAAAAAAATGTAAATGGTTTTTTTTTATACAAGGGAATCATCCAAAGCAACAACTTCTTTAACAATTTCATCATAAGGTTGTCTATATTCAGGAGAAGCAGTAGTTGCATTAGGATTAGGATTATCCTTGTTAAATTTTGTACCACCAGGAATTATAAAAACACAACTTGTTGGTCTCTTTGTTGCACCAGCAATACCTAAAGATTCTTTTGATGGGATAAAAATAAATGGTATATGATTATCTTGACATAAACAAGGAATATGACTTATTACATCAGGTGGTGATATATCACCTGCAATTATAACTAATCCCTTTTGATTTTTTCTTAACCCCTTTACAACTTCTTTAACTCCCCTTTTAACATGTCTTGCCTTTGATGCCTTTTTTATCGTCTTTAATATCTTTTTATTTAATTTTTTATTCGCCATTGGATGAGCAAATGGTAATGATGCTTTTAATGCAACTTCATATTCATCATCCTTGTCTACTATTGGTGTTGATGGTTCTTGCTCAATAATAACAACTTGCTCCTCTTCTTGTTCTTGTTTATTATCTCCTCCATCTTCCATAACAACTTCCTCAATTGTAACTTCCTCCTCATCAACTGCCTTCTTCTTATGCCCATCTAAACTCTTTCGCTTCTTGTCTTTCTTTTCCTTTGCCATTTCTTTTTCCTTTTCTACACTTTGTTGGTTTGGTGGAAAAAAAATTTCTCTTTTGACTTGGGAGGAAAAATAATACAAATAATAACTAAAAAAAAAAATAAAAAAATTTCCTACAAAGCCGCAGTTACAACTCTTTTTCGTGGTCGACCTTCACCACCACCATTTCCTCGTTCTTTACTTTCTGGGGTATTTTCATGTTTTACTGCTGAAATTCTTCTTCGTAATCCTCCACTTACTGCTCTTCTATTTTGCTTTAATGCTGATGATGATGGTGGTGATGATGATAGTAAATTTTCTTGTCCAGGTGGTGGTCGATTTTCTACATTTGATAATGAACATGCTGCAACCGTAACTGCTCGCCTCACTGATGTAGTCTTAATAATAATAGGTGACCCCTGTGCTGTCGATACTCCTCGCCTTACTTTTGGAATCTCAAGCTCTTGCTGCTTGTCATCATCATCATCACTTTGGTATATGTGTCCTTTCCCTTTTCTTGGTTGTCCAGGTGTAGGCGCCGGTAATGCATCCGTACTATTATTATGAATATCAATTAGTGCTCCCCTTGTTCCCTTTGATGGTGGTGTTTTTGGCTGTTGTTGCTGCCTTTGAATCTCCTTCATACTCACTAATGGACTATATCCACAAAGTTCATCATGTGGTATATTACTTAAACCCATTGTATATTTCCATTCCCTAAATTGATTTTGATGTAAATAAAGCCAATGTTGTTGTGGTCCAACAACCATACCTGGTCTCATAAATCTCATATATGCAATTGCTTCATTTGCAGTAAACCCATATGAATAAATAAGATGTGCTCCAATTAAACATCCTGTCCTTCCTAATCCTGCTTTACAATGAACTGCAATTAATCCTTTATCTTTAATAACTCCTTGACAAACTCCAATAAATTGTTTAACCATATCTAATGGTGGGCATGTCCCATCCTCAAATATCATATCAATATGATTAATTCCACGCTTTTCAAATTCTTTTTTATCATATAATTTGGAATTTAACCTAAACACCATCTTTACATTATTTGCTTTGAAAAATTCTGCAACTGATCTAAATGCAAATGGTAATTTCCCATTATTATTATTATTATTATTATTATTATATTGTGGTGAAGCAAATGCGACAAAATTTGGTGGAATCACATTAAAATCTCCCATATGAACTTGCTCATATGTTTCATATTCTTCCAAATTGAACTTTTTAATATCAAATAATTGCTTTTCTTTTGCTCTCCATAATCCATAAACAATATCTTGAATTGTTAATACAAAATCTGCAATTGAATATCCTGCATCACGAAATGGCATAAATGGTGGTTCAGCTTGTGAAATCGGTGCTAATGCTAAATGTGGTGGCCATGATTGAATTAAAACCATATAACAACATAAAATTGCTGCTGCATTCGCTCTTGATCTTGAATCACATCTTGAATAAAATAAAACTGCCCTATTATGATTATCCTTTTCACCTAATATTTCATGCAATGTAACTGCAAACCTATATAAATGTCCAATATGGAATGGTCCAAAATCATGATGAAATGAATTATATACTAGACAATCATCCACTGTAAAGTGAATCACTGATTCAGTATCTGCAGGAGCATTATCAAATGCACCTAAATATACCTTGTCTATTAAATCACTGGTTAGCCTTTTTCCTAATACAAATAAATAAACTTGGTTTTTTTTGTTTGTTTACCCTTTAAGAATTCAATCACTGGTATCTCATCCGGGTAGAAAGAACTATTAAGAGATTCTTCCATGTTGATTTTTTTTAATACCAAGCACAAGGTGTTATTTTTCTTTTCCTCGGATCGTTAATTGTTTGTACAAACAACAATCCCCTTCAATGGAGGAAAAAGGGTGGGAAAACAATGATGCTTTGTTTATTTTTGAAATTCTGTTGTTATCCACAACCTCACTTTGTGGATGCGCTTGTTGCTACAGCAACGTTGACCAAAAAGAAACAATCATTTTTCCCGTCCATGGTAAAAGGGGGTGGTTTGGTTATCTGCCTATTTTTAATATAAAACATATATATTTATATAATTTAATTGCTCAGTTGAAGGAGCTCTTATAACTACTAAATTGTTGAAATTTATACACTTGATAATCTTAAAAATTTTTTTTTTTTTTTAAAGGCATCTCTCTTCAAGTTTCATGTCATTTTGAGGATTCAATCCAATCAAAGCACGAATTAAATTTTCAAGAGCATTTCTCTGCTTATTCAAGCCATTAACTGGTTCAAATCCAGGACGAACCAATGGTGCCTTGAGCCAATAGCTTAAAAATGATAAAACTGGATGAAAAACTTCATAATCATCATCTTGTTCCCGTTTATATGAGATACGGCTCAAAAGTTCAGCAATAACAACAAGATCAATAATTAGAGGACTTGCCAAAAGAGAATCCTCACAAATGTTATGAATCGAAATTGTATTATGACCACCCATCATAAGTTCAGAATAATACTCATCCATGGCAACTTTTGAATCACCCACTGCAGGAATGTACTTGATAACAATACAATGATCCACCTTCTTACCCTTATGATCATTGTATAAAATTTGATTGGAAGCAATGATATCATCAATAACAGATTGTTTAGAGATCTCCTTGGATCTGAATTGTTGAGGTGCAGATAAATTATATCCATCATTGTTACCCAAATGATTGTAAGAAGCAACAGATACAGGGCGAATACCAGCATCAACAAGATATTGAGCCAATACAGATTTAATCTTGGTTTGACCAGATTTGAAATCATCTCCACCAATAAAGCTCTTATGAAGCTCGGCAAGTTCAACGCATCCAGGAACAAATGTATTCTGAGGGCTACCATTAACAAAGGGGACACCTTCAAGAATGGAAGCGACAGCAAATATTGTAGATGGAGCTACTTCAGAATGAGATGATTTGATACTCTTGAGTAAATTATCAGCAGTATCATTAACTCCAGGAATAATTTCAGCATATCGCTCAGTATTAGCAGTCCAAACAACAATAACTTTATCAAGGTTATTGTTGTTTTTAAATTCGCGCATATCACTGCGGATTTTTTCCAAATGAGCCCACTTATCAGTACCAGGCAAAACATTATCAGCTCGTTCTCCCTGATTTGCAGCAATAAAGTCTGGATAGTAAATCGACGGCATAGGAGTAATCGTAGACATATGTTTAGATACCTTACGTTGAAGATCAAGATCCAAAACCTTAGATCTATGCATAGCTTCAGCCAGATTCTTGGAAGAGATATCCCATCCACCAATAACGAAATCATTTGGATTAACCATAGGGATAACCTGGTTAAAGGGAACAAAGACATCACCACCCTTTGAATCAACTCCAAGTTTTAGAGTTGAAGATTGAGTTACAGAACCATAATAGTTTGGTTCAATAACAGCATTCTTGGTTTCAAAGCTGATATTGTTTTTGTTTGCGTAAATGGTAGCAGTAAGAGTTGTACCATTGTTACCTCCCAGGCCAACCATGAGCAAGCCAGTCTTGGGCATCTTTTTATCCAGCTTAAAGTTATACTTTTCAGCAGTTGGGGTAACAACATATCTGCCATCACTTGTAGTTTCAACTGATGCATTGTGATAAGTGTAGGTAGAAGTTATAGCATCATCAGAGACGTGGAGATTGGCATTATTTGCAACATCGACAGTAGTGAAACCAGATTGACCAGATTTCAAAGAATGAGGACCATTAGAAGAAGAAGAAAGAGAAACAGATTTAGAAGGAGCCATATTTTTGCCCTTTTCTTAAAATAGTATAAGCTGAAAAGCACTTGATCCTGCACGAGCTGACGAGCGGGAGACTGAAAAGGGGTTATGGGCAGAAACTAAGAAAGTAGCGAAAATTGTGGAAACTGAGATTAGATTTAGTGTATTGCTAGGTAGACCAGTAATACACAACTACTAATGAGAAGTTTTAGAAGATTTTTATCTGATTAGGATGTAGGAACGTGTGTTAAGGTGAAAAGGAAGAGGACGAACAAGTTGTTGGGCTGATGCTTTATAGGTGGGGTTGGTTGCCATAGAGTTGATGGGACAGCAACCGTTTGTGGTCCCATCCAATGATGGTGAAGCAAGGGGTCGTCTACAACAATGTACACTGAGTGCTAATGATGCGACTAGAAGGTAGATAATTATGCCAAAGGAAAGGCAAAAGTAATGAGATTACATTTGACTCTTTTGTTCTCATTTTTTTCATTTTTCATTTTTTTTTTTGGTGTTCTTCACATGCCTTTACCAGATTTTATGTTGCTATATTTGGAACAACGCGCTAAGCAAAAATACGCGTCTAAAAAAGAAGAAAAAAAGACGCGATTACCGCGGACAGGACGCGTTACTCCTTCTGTCTCTCCTTCCATTCATTCTCTCCACAATCACTCACCACCGTACTATTCTTCTTCCTTTCATTCACTCTCTTTGCAAGGAAAAAAAAAAAAAAAATTAGAACCATTTACAGGCTGAAATCTCATTGTCAGCATCCACTCCTTTTTCTTTTTTTATTCATATTTATTATTATTTTTATTATTTTTATTCTTTAATCTTCTTATTGGCTTGTAATGCCAACTCCAAGGCATCCTCACCATCCTGGACTTACAATCGATCCGAACCAAGCAAATGGCAATTTCCAATTCAGAAATACTTCATTGAGTAGTGCAGCATCATCTTGTTTCTCTACCACTTCTTCAAATGGATATCGTTCTGATTTGGGGGCAATTCCGGCTCAAAGTATGCCTTCGCTTGGACTTTATAAATCAGCATCTCCAAGCATTAATCTAACTTATGGAATGCCTGCATTTCCCGGATCAAATGTTAGTATCTTTGAACGGGCAGGTTTCGACGTTAATAAAGGGGATTCCTCAGGTCCACCTCATTCTCCATCAATTTTCTCAAAATTATCTAAACCACCAGTCAAGAATCCCGTCTTTGTACCTCGGACTTCTTCAGCAACTGGTAGCAATCATAGTATTCACCGATTACCGATTCCATCTCCAGATATTAACAGAGAAGCTTCTCCGCCTCCTCCAGTCGCAGGACGACTACAAGAGGAACAACAACCCAATCTACCTCCTCCTTCTATCACTCATCAACGCCAGTTTTCAGATGCATCTTCGACATACTCACCTGTTCCACCCTCAAACGAATCATTCCCTGACCCTGAACCAACAACTGTGCCGGAACCACCAAAGCAAACTCCACCTTTGGTGATTGTTCCTGCAAGAAATCAATCTCTCCGACGCGATACGCAACCTCTAAATGTTCTGTCTCCCACATCAGAAGAGCAAACTGTTGAAGAAGAGGACGAAGGACCATTAGAGCAGCCAACCCTACCAGTAATCGAGTTACCACGGAGTAGACCACGCCATGCACGAGGGATGCCGACACCAGAACTGACACCAGACTTATCACCTTATCATCAGCATGAATTTAACAATAAACATACTTCCATGTCATCACAATCATCATCAAATACTGTTGATCAGCGTACAGGAAGGCGGGTTCCTGAATCACCACCAAGGCATGATCCAAAATACTGTCGAGGATGTAATCAGCTAATTACAGGTAAAGCACTTCGAAGTAAAGATGGGAAATTATCTGGCCGATGGCATAAGCAATGCTTTGAATGTAATGATTGTGGAGAATTATTAAGTAGTCAACAACATGTTGATGGAGAAGAACGTGGTTTATACGTATGGAGTAACATGCCATTATGTAGGGGATGTTATCATACTCGGAATGAAAGTTGTTGCGGGCAATGCCAATTACCAATTGAAGGATTATGTGTGGAGAATGAAGATAAAGTCCGATTCCATATAGATTGCTTAAAATGTAATGTTTGCAATACTGAATTATGCGATGAATATTACTTTGAACTTAATGGGAAACCCATCTGTGATGAGCATGCTGCTGAGTTCAAAGATAATAAAAATAATGTTAATAAGAGAAAGTCAGTACTAGAACGGAGAAGAACTCGCTTGTTGACAATGAAAGGATCAGAAAATGACCCTGAAAATATTAGCTTTATTTAAAAAAAAAAAAAAAAGGGCCATATAAAATTACTCAAAAATTCCTTTCTCCTCGGACCAAAAGACACCATAAATTTTTTTTTTTTTTGGATTTCTTTTCTCTTTTTCTTTTTTTTATTATTATTATTTACTATTTTGGGATAGACATTATAATTTGTCGAAATTTATAAACAAGTCATGTGTTGTGTCGTAGTGATATAGTGCCTTATCATCATCATCATCATCATCAGTATCGTCTTGCTCCATCTCATCTCCCTCTTCCTTCCGACTGTCATTCTTGTTTGCATTTTCATGCTCATCTTCATGTTGGTCTTGCCTTTCTTTTTCCTTGCCCTTGCTATTTGAGTTGTTACTTGCCAGTTTAGCAGAGACTCTTGCAGTCAATACACGAAGTCGATCTAGCTCAACTGCGACTTCTGCGCGAGCTGAATAAACATTTGGTTGAACCATTTGTCGAACAGTTTTATTATCTTTCTTTAGAGGGCCCAAGACATGGCTTAATGCTAAATATGAATCACGCTGTTCAAGTGCATATTTGCGAGCTTCATTCATTTCAATAAGCTGTTGGCGAAGTTGCTTGTAACGTTCATACTGTGGATCTTTATGCAAAGGACTGTCATCATCATCATCCTGTATAAGAGGTAAATCTGATGCTTTGTCTACAATAGTATGTAAATCAATAGCCATGGGTAGTCTCTCGTTCTTTGACTGCCGTTTCCGCCGCTTTCGCATCCTCTCGAGAGCTTGAATCTGTAAACTTACATGACTCATCGCTTCATCTTGATATACATGCTTGTAATTACGCCGTAATTCTCCATTGACTAGAATAAAAAAAGTTAGCGTTTTGGCCCTCATCTTTCAAAAACAAGGATTCAAGTACATACTTCTATTCAAGACACGATCTACTGTATCTTGGTCAATATCTGGTCCAACTGGGATTATCTCATAAGGTTCCAACAAGACTTCGAGCTGAGTGCGGAGGAATCCTTCAGTCTGTTGGTAAAGGGACAAGTCTTGTCTCGTCATTCTTTGTTTTGGTTGTTTGGCATCTCATCTCATCTCATCGCATCACCAGAAAACTAACAAAATCAAAATGACGGCGTACCGGGGGAGGAGCAGACATTCAGTGACTCCACTAGATTCAGACAATACCAATGGAATAGGAGATCCCAATGATAATCATGAGGAGCTCGCCATGTGGGATCGTGTCCGGACAATGTTGGAAAGGATCCTTGACATGGCATCCAAGTCTGATGCCCTCTCTGAGGAAGTCTCTATCTTTCAAGATACTTCAAGTCAAGGTAGGTCTTGGTCCATTTTATTTTTTTTTATTTCATTCTTTACTAATAATCTATTATCTAGATGCGAATCTCGAAGCTACCAAAGCTCGTCTGGAAAAGCTATTGGAACTGTCTTCTCAAGAGAGTGAAGGATTCCACAAGATACGAAGGTACAGGAATTATCTTTTGTTTTAGTATGGTCTACACTTATGCTAATGACTATATTCTAGTACTATTGATCGAACACTCGAGCATCTATCAATATTAATTGCCCTTCGATCTGCTGTGGCTGAACCAACAACAAAGGTCCGTAAGAGGAGAGCTGATACAATGGAAGATCGCAGTAGAGCAGCAACTCAAGAGCTGATATCTAATACTCCGGCTATTCCTGTTCCTACTGCTACCAGATCATCTGCACGATCTTCACCTGTGCCTCCTCCTACAACAACAACAACAGCATCTTCATCATCTTCATCGTCATCAGCTCTCAATAGCCATCACCAAGTCACAGGGAAAACACTTCCAGGTGGAGTCCAACCCCAGAATATAAAAAAGACCCGTGGACGAGCTGCATCATCCGCTGCTGCTGTTGCCACAACCAGCAGTAGTGCGAACGGAAATGGTGTAGTTGTTGGAGGCCTCGTGGCTTTAAGATTGAAAAAGCAAAAGGGAATGGAAGGAGAGTGGATTCAATGTGTCGTGATTAAGATCCATCCCGAGCATGCCAAACATCGTTATGAAGTCCAAGATCCTGAGCCTGATGATAATAATAATCCAGGACAAATTTACAAAGCTAATCCACGAGATATAATTCCTATCCCTCCTGAGTCTATTGGTCTCAGTACATTAGCTCCTGGTACTCGCGTACTTGCAAGATATCCCGAAACAACTACATTCTATCCTGCTGAAGTATTAGGAACAAAACGGGATGGGACACTAAGGCTCAAGTTTGAAGGAGAAGAGGAAGAGGATAAGGAGACGGAAGTGGAAAGGCGACTTGTTTTGGAAACATCATAAAATTGATAGAAATTGTTTATTAATTTTTTTTCATGTATACTAGCTAAGAAAAGAAAAGAAAAGCGGGCGGGCGCGGAGTTATTTTTCCTTGTTGTTGTTGCAAAAGGTCTAGTTTGAAGTCTTTGGAGGATAATCGACGTTTCCAATTGATACTTTGGGCTCACATTTGCACCAGGTGGATGGGTCGACTCCAGACATTGCCTTGGGGATATGAAGTCCACATCCAATCCACGTAGCTCCACCTTTCAGCAACAGAATGAGTATTTTAAACATTAAAAAAAAAAAAAAGAAGGATGAAATCAACATTATTTTCACTTACCACAGACTGAACATTTGGCTGGTTTACACATATTCAGTTGATTTGTGCTGAATTTTTTTGTTTCTCTTTTTATCTTGGTGTAGCACTTTGATCCCACTAAATATCATCGTTTTCTCTCCCCCTTTTGAATGAGAAATGCGGGCAGCCAATCTCGCAGCATTGTATTTCGGAGCTGTGTTGGCATCGATCCGAGGAATTGCTCCTCAAGGTAAGTCGATTTGAATTTTTTTTGGATTTGGTTTTCCTAACAATCTTGATCCAGATCATGCCCTCTATACACCTCTCAAGGGAGATAAATTCCAATGCTTGTCAAATCCAGACATTGTAATTCCCTATAGTCAAGTGAATGATGACTACTGTGACTGTCCAGATGGAAGTGATGAGCCCGGCACTTCTGCGTGCAGTGGAGTTCTAGTCAATAAAGATCACAATAATATTACTATGAAGGGATTCTACTGTGCAAACAAGGGTCATATCCCTGGGTATTTACCTCATTCTCGAGTCAATGATGGCAACTGCGATTATGATATTTGTTGCGATGGGTCTGATGAATATTCTGGACTAATTGAATGTCCAGATAGATGCGAAGAGATTGGTAAAGAATATAAACGCCAACAGAAAGAACTCAGTGAGATCAATGCAATTGGATTTAAAATTAGACAAGGATGGGTCCAAGAGGCGGCAAAGATTCGAGCTATTTTGGAAGATGAGCGCATCTCTGTTTCCAACTCTATCCAATCTGCCAATCAAGATGTTCAAAGTCTGGAAGCTCAAGTGGAAATTGAAACGGACAAGGCTAAAAATAGAGAAGGAAGATCAAAATGGACAAGTCCCTCATTTGAAAAGCTCGACAAACGAGTCCAATATTTGAAGGCCAAGATTGGAGATGGACAAGCTAAAGTTGATCGATTGGAACAACAGGTTGGTGAAATTGAAGAGATCCTTTCCAACCTTAAGGTCTCGTATAACCCAAATTTCAATGACGCTGGAGTCAAGGCAGCCATTCGTCGATTCGATGAATATTTAAGTGAGAAAGCGCCAAAGGATGATGATGACAATGAAAAAATACAACAAGGACAAGATGTTGACAAGGACTTGCTCAAGGATGTGGCTTATGATGTTGCTGATGCAATTGGCCAGCAAGATATCCTTAGTGTACTACTGCCTCCTACATGGAATACGTGGATATCGCAAAATAAAGCCAAGGTAAGCGAATGGCTCGTTACCAATGGTTTATTAGCAGAGGGACAAGGTAAAGAAGTTGAAACTCCAGGGCTTGTTGAAGCTAAGAGGAAACATGGTGAAAAGGTAAGATTGCTGGACAATCTGCAAAGTCGACTTGCCAATATTGATCGAGAACTTGAAGTAATTGGCAAAGATGATGTATTTCGAGCACTTAAAGATCAATGCATATCAAGTGATCTAGGTGAATACACGTACGAAATATGTTGGCTTGGAGGTGCAACTCAGATTAGTAATAAAGATAATTCAAGGGTAAGTTTAGGTCATTTTGCTGATATTGAAAATGATAATGTTCTTCATTATAAAGATGGACAACGATGTTGGAATGGACCAAATCGTGATGCCCAAGTTACGCTGCTGTGCGGCAAGAATGATACAATCCTCTCTGTACATGAACCTCAGAGATGTTTATACAAGATTCGAGTATTGACACCTGCACTATGCCATCATAATCCAGATGACCAGTCAATTCTTCATGATGAACTCTAAAGATAGAAAAAAAAAAAAATAAAAAAATTTTGAAAAGTTTTTTTACAATAACATGATTCTATTTACAAGACAAAGTACATGATCTCCATCGTGAGTTGTAGAAATAAGGAATGATTCATTGGGATGATTGACTTTGTATTCATGAGGAGCACATATAATTGGACGACCATTCATTCTATGGGTGTAACTCCAATCTTTCATTTTGAATTTTTTTTGATCCACATCATCAAGACATTTAAATATAGCTTCTTTAGCTGACCATCTGATTGCTAAATATTTAATTTTCAAAACACTTTTTTGGCTGTTTATATTTAAAAATGTAGGAAATTCAACTGTAGGGTGAAGAATCCTTTTAGCAAATCGGATTCCACCATCGCCTTGACGTTTAATTACCTGACCAATCCTCACTAGGATCAAATGGTCAAGCCCTGCAGAAAGAAATTTCGATGGTGGAAAAGAAAACACCTTTAAAAATCTTGTTCTACTCGAGATGAGATGAGATGAGATGGGATTGGGAAATATATCGAGAAATTTTAGTTTTCTTACAATTACGGACCCATTTTCAACCAAAACACCCCATTCGAGAGAGAGAGGAATATATATGGCCGGGGGTAAAAATAAGAAGGGCTCTTCTAAGAGTATAATGCCATCGTCATCCTCAAGGAATAAATCTGCTCCAAAAAAGTCCAATAAGAAACGATTAAAAGTACCAGCAAAAGTTGCAAAGAAGAGACAAATCAAAGCAGCGGCAGCCGTCAAGAAAGATGCAGTTCCTAATGAAGGTAGTGGATCTGAAGAGGACACTAGCACATCGTTACATCTTGACTTTGGCCCCTCTGTTAGTGATGACGATGCTGAAAAGACGAAAAAAGATGAGCCTTGTCCCGAACCGATTCCAGATCCTCAGCCGATAACAAGTGTTGAAGAGAAATCTGCCCCGCATCTGAGAATTGATAGCAACGGGGACCTTCAGATTGTTGGCGAAATTAATAAGGCGCAGCCTGAGAATGAGTTGTCGGCTAATGCAGATTTCATTGCCTTTGATGTTTCCGAAGAAGAGCAAGGAAGTGAAGGGCAAGAAGATGATGATGAGGAAGAAGGAAGCGGGTCGGAAAGGTCAAATCAAAGTATTGTGAAGGGTCCTCATGATGTTACACTTAAAGATATTGCAGAGTCATTATCAATACAGAACGGGGTACGCCTTGACTTTAGTAACAAGAATCAGTCATCTTCAAAATATCGAGCACATACTCCATGGGTTGAAGGAAAAGATTATTCTCAAGAGCGTGAAGTATGTATTCGATTACATCGAGAAATTCTCGATTTCGTTGAGTATGTAGGACCAACACAGGATGATTACATTATTCGATGTGAGGCAGTAACTAGAATACGTGATTGTGTAATCAAGACATGGCCAAGTGCAGAAGCACATGTATTTGGATCTTTTGCTACAGGATTATATTTACCTCATGCAGATATTGATATGGTTGTAATATCACCACGTGCAAGTTATTGTAATAAAAGCAGTCTTTATATACTTGCATCAAGATTAAAATCACAAGGGATTACACCTTCAGTTGAAGTAATTGCAAAGGCTAAAGTTCCAATAATTAAATTTCGTGATCGGGTTAGTGGGATTAATGTGGATATATCATTTGAAAAACCAGGTGGATTAATTGCAGCTAATACAATTAGGCATTGGTTATCAACGACACCAGGTCTTGAAGAATTAGTTTTAATTGTTAAGCATTATTTAGCAAATCGTGGGCTAAACAATGTTGCAATTGGTGGTCTTGGGGGTTATGCAGTTATTTGTCTTGTAATGTCATTTCTTGCAATGCATCCAAGATTAACAACAGGACAAATGAGTGCAAAAGATAACTTGGGAGTATTATTAATTGAATTCTTTGAACTTTACGGTAATAATTTTAATTATGAAGAAGTTGGTATTGCAATGCGTAATGGTATACCAAGTTATTTTCCAAAATATATGCTACCGCATTTAACGAATGGAGGAAGGTTTTCATCAAGTTCTTATTCACTTGTTGTTCAGGATCCAAATGATCCAGATAATAATATTACAAGGGGAAGCTTTAATTTATGGTCAATAAGGAAGGCATTTATGGGTGCATACGAACTTATTACAAATGAATGTTATGATATTGCAGCTGAGCCATGGTCAAAATCTAAATCATACAGTATTCTTGGATCAATACTTAATTATAGTGGTAACTCACGTCCGAAAAGTAGTACAACAACAAAAACACAGTTTGCCTTTGCATATGATAATAAGAGACGGCATCATCAACAAAAGACCAGTGAGAGTACATTCTCATCAAAAAGGTTGAAATCTACTAGCAGTAAATCATCCTCGTTTCCTTCAATGGTAATTGATGTGACTGGAGCTTCCTCAAAGAATACAGCAGCGGAGCCTGTTCAGTTTATCTCGGATGATGATGATGAATCAAGTGATCACAATGACTCGATACCTGAGGTCATAAACATTGATGATAGTAGCAGTGATAGCAGCAGTGGTGTGGAAGAGATTGTTCCAGAAAAGAAAAATAAGTTTAATGTGTTGCGAGTATTTGATCAAAGTGATGATGATGATGATGATGATGAGAGTGAAACTCAACAAGGGACTGGATCGGTTGAAAAGAAAGATCAAGATACAAGCTTTACCAAAGGTAAATCCAAGTCGTCTCTAGATAAACAGGCACGAAGAAAATACTGGGCTAGCAAAGCAGAAATCCTTTCTTCATCTACTACGTCTATAGAAAAGGAAGAAGACTAAGAATATTACAGGGTTATTATTATCATATAGAGGTGTGCATTTCTCTTATTTTTTTTTTCGGGTTATGGTAGGCGTCTAGAATCATGTAATGTCATTTGCTTTTGTGTATAATAAAATAATATATTTGTTGATATCAAATGTTTTTGATGATCCTTGGGAGATTTCCCGTTTAGGAAGAGACAAAGTTTAAAATAAAATCGACGTTAAAAAAAAAAAAAAAAAAAAAAAAAAAGTTCACCACCAACCGGGAAAGGAAGATCGAGAGTCTGACTTTGGAAAGTTTGCTCCAACCTCTAAATTGAAAATACAATGTCCGATGAGGT
Organism: Trigonopsis californica; assembly: GCA_030574475.1. Lineage (NCBI taxonomy): Eukaryota > Fungi > Ascomycota > Trigonopsidomycetes > Trigonopsidales > Trigonopsidaceae > Trigonopsis > Trigonopsis californica. The sequence continues at coordinate 26,531 of JAJMFC010000020.1, forward strand.
TCCGAGCAGTGGTCCACCACCACCGCTGCCAGCGCCGGTAGTGCTTAGCGAATCTTCAACGAATGGGCATGTTACAAGTATTGAAGAAGGGTCTAAAGCGGTATGTGTGAAATTTTTTTTCTTTTTTTTTTCTTCTTGTCTAACTTGAATTTTTTTTTTTTTATTTTATTTATAGGACATTCAATCTTATGTATATAATGTAGGATTTCTTCATGCTGCATGGACAGATACAGTATTGGAATTGCCAAGTCATGGTCAACAACTCCGACTCCATGCACTGTTTGCAGCTCGATCACCACTTCTTTATCGATATCTTTCCAACACCAATGAAAGCAACAGTGGCAGCGGGAGCAGTAGTAATGGTACGCAGCAACCGCAGCCTCCTCCTTACCATATTCGAATAAGTCGGTTGGATCATGATAAATATGTTACCCCGCTGGCATTATCAATGACATTGGCAACATTATATGGCCAACAATTACCTCATGGACAGATTTTACAATCTTTAGATCTTGCATTTGGTCTTGTAGCTTGTGGTTCCATTTTATGGCTTGGAGAGATTGCACATGAAGGTGTTAATGCAATTATTTCACAATTGAATCCTGATTCATTAGTTGATATATTGAAATTTGTATTTTCACATATTGATGAAGAGAGTGGAGATGAGACTATAATTGATAATATTACACCAGATTATCAAGGTCCTTATCCGTCTTATACAACTGGAGTTTTAAAGGCAGTCATTAATTTTCTTCTTCGAGATCTGATTGTACCCACCACATCATCAACATCATCATCATCATCTCCTGCAATTATTAATGAAACAGTAATAAGTTTACCATTTGGACTTTTTAAATATCTTGTTGAACATGAAACTATGGGTAATACAACTGTTAAATCTAGTCCCATGGAGCGCTACTCATTTGTTAAACAGCTTGTTGGTGAACGAGAAAAACGGCGTCGAGCTAGAATTTCTGGTACTTCTTCTCATTCATCATCATCATTATTATTATTACCAACATCCCCAGATTCTGATCAATATGAAGAGAGCGTAGTTTTAGCGTTTGGTGGTTCAAGCGGCTCTGGAGTTCAAATCGTTCGAAAACCACTTCGACGACGAAAAACTCTATGGAAAGCAGGAAATTAAATAAATAAATAAATAAAAAAAAGGTTTCTTTTCTATTGATTTTTTTTATTTATTTATTTAAAAATCTCTATCTTGTACGCCAACTTAATAATAAATTACATAAAAAATTATTCTTTTTGCTGGCGTTGTTCACATTCTACAAATTGATCCCAAAGAGATACAAGATCAGATTTTTCTTTTCTTTCAAATTGAATATCAAGTTGAAGTTGAATATTTGCAGCTTTTGATTCAGCTAATTCATCTTGTAAAATTTGAACTTTTTTTATCCATTTTGTTTGATAAGCATTTCTTAATGCATTTACTTTTGTTGCATGCTTTTTTGAATATTGTTCATGTAATTGTCCAGCAATATATTCAATTCTTCGATCACATTCATCTTCAATTCCACCAATTTGATTTTGTGCTTCATTTAACATTGTTTGTAATTTACTCATTTGTTGATATGCTTGAGATAAAAGCTCTTGAGTACTACTAGCAATTGTTTTCGTTGTTGTTGTTGTACCTGTTGTATTATTACTTGTTGCTGTTGTCGGTTTCATTATACCAGTAGTTGATAAATTTTGATCTTCTTCTTCTTCTTCTGGTGACATTATTGTTGTTGAATTATTGTTGACATTTAATGTTGGTGCTATCCGAGAATTATCAAAATTTAATTTCTTTGAAACCTTTTCTTCTTCTTCCTCTTCTTCTTCATCATTTGATCCTTGTACTGATAATTTTCTTTTCATTACCGACTCTGATTTATCGCTTATAGGAGGAATATTTACATCCCGCGTCTTTAATGGATATAATGACCCGTTATGATTCTCTTTCTCTTCATCTTCATATGATATTAGACTGCTATCAACACCATTACCTCCTAAGGGACTATCCCTATAAATATTTACTACTTGTTGTTGATTCTCTTTTGACAGTACCTCCATTAAAGCTCCTTTGGTTGTGTTTGTGTTGTTGTTTTGTTTGTTTGTTTGTTTACTTTAATGAGATGAGCCAAGTTCAGTTTCCGGTTTGGCTCCGTTGTCACAGTGACCACCACACCATCATTTAAAAGGAAAATCTTCCGAGCAAGAATCTCATTTACAGACTGCGAGAACATTCTAGGATATGAAACCTTTCCTGTTCTTTCATGCCACCTGAATACTTTCGGTTACATGAGCAGCGTTCCTAGGATAACCATTGAAGTATGGACTGAAGCCTGGGTTGGAACGAATAAGAGGAAGAATCGGAGAAGACTCAGTCGGTAGTACAATCTTGTTCGAAAAATACCATTCAAGATAGTCAAGAACGTCATTGAAGTGCCGACTGATTGTGTCGCCCGAATGCTGGAAGATCTCCTGCGCTCTCCGAATATTGCAAATCCATCGATACTCCCCTTGAGCCCTTTATGGCAGTCTCTTCTTGGACTCGAGAAATCAGTATGCGCAATGTCTCCGTATTCATGCACAAAACGTGTCTCACCCGATTCGGGTACTGAAGAAGATTGTGCACGTACAACGAACCGGGCTCAGATGCGGTTGGATGTTTACGATTCGCTCTCCTGCATCCATGGCAGCCTCGTATGCTGCACTTTGAATAAGATTATCTTACTCATCGTGAAATCCTGAGCTGTCGCTCAAATATGATGAGCCGCTGTCCATTCTCTACCGATTACAAGAACAATTACGCGTCGTGGTTGCTGTATTTACTAAGGTCTTGAATCGTATTCGATTGACTATTTACTGTATCTAGTACATGAATGAAAAAAAAAAAATAAACTTGTAAGTTTGATGTAAAGTGGTTGTGGTGGTATAAGAAGATGAGTAGTAGTGGTGAGAACTTTAAAAGTCACGTTTGTTTCCTGTTTTCCTTCCAATGCCTCTTTTTGGACAAACGCTCGAGAGCAATAATAATTTTTCTTTTCTACAACTTTGTACGGGAAAAATAAAAAATAAAAAATAAAAAAAGAACAGTTTTTTCTGGGTGTTTGAATTTTTTGGTCGTGTTGGGCAAAACGCAAACCAAAAGTGCCAGAAAAACTGGGAAAATATTTAAATTAGGGCATTGCCGAACACGGGGGGGACCTTCAATTATTTCTGGTGTTCTGTTCAGAATTTCTTGGTCGCGTTCGGCAACGGTGTAGAAAAACAGAAAAACTGAGAGAATATTTTATTGGGGGGCATTGCCAAACAGGGTCGTCCTTAAACAATAACTAGTTGTAAAATAATATATTTGATCTTAAAATAAATCTAGATCCTTTATGTAGTCTCTCTTAAAAAAGAAAAAAAAAAAAAAAGAATATAGGTTAACTTAGCTGCGTTTTAGACATTTTAACGCTACATCATACTCCTACACTTGCACTTGCATCTTAGTCCCATTCTTACCTCTCCACACGAGCCAAAAACAATAATAATGTCAGCACCAAGAGGTATGTTATAACTTGACTAATTTCTAGTTATTGGCACAACACTTACCAGAGAAAAAAAAAAAAACAAAAAATATAATAAATATTATTAGGAGGTTATGATTATTTTAGACCAACACCACCACAACGTGGATCATTCCCAATTGATCATAATGGTGATTGTACACAATTTATGAATTTATATTTAAATTGTATAAAATCAACAAAAGGCACAAATGCACCTGGTTGTAGAATTTTAGCAAAAGATTATTTAAATTGTCGAATGGAAAATGATCTCATGAATAAAGATGATTGGGTAAATTTAGGTCTTCCTGATGATGCTTCACATGTTTCTTCAATTACTGGTGCTCAATCAAAAGATTCACCACCACAGCCTACTACATCTAAATAAAAAACTCTCATTAAATGCATCATCTCATTTGTACATAAATCAATTCTTTATTAGCTACCCTCTCCAAATCCAAATTCTTCTTCATCTTCCATTACATAATCATCTCGCATCTTTTCATCTCCAGCAAGCATATCTTCATTAATTTGTTGTTGCCTCGCAACAAGCCGATTATATAGACTCGTCGTTGTTGTTGTTGTTGTTGTTGTACTACTACCACCTGCTATACCATTTTTACTCTTGAGTTCTAATAGCCTTTGAAAATCATCTGATTTACCTATTTCCCAATCTAATTGTTCAAGTTGTTGATTAAGTTGTCGAATCTTTGTAATTTGTTGTCGAAGTTGTTGATCTGCTGGACTATTTTGTTCGCTCAAGGTGAAAAATTCAACAATATCTTGTCCATCACCTTTTGATATAATTCTTCCATTGAATACATGTGAATTTATCATATTCATTAAAAGGACTTGAGGTGTTGTTGATATTGCTGATTGTGGAATCGCTTCATCATTTGGAAGATTCCAATCTTTAAGATCTTGAATTCTAAATGATACAAATGTCTCTGGTAAATATATTAACCGATGTCGACGATATGCTTTTAATACTTGTAAATGAAGGAAATAATTATCATCCTTTTTAATTGCTGAAATAACATCCATCCACTTTTGAATAAATGCTTCATCAGAATTTCCAGTAAATTTTTCTGCTAATGATGTATAAATTCCAACCCATGCATCATTAAATACTGGTAATCCATTTGATGCATTATTAGCTCGTTGTTTATTTGTAATTGCTGTACCAGAATCAATTAAATGTAATAATACAAGCTTATTATAAGCTTTTACTTGAATCTTTGAGACGCATAACCCTGGCATTAAGCATGTGACTGATAAATTATCAATTGCTTTCGAGTATTGCTTAAGTTTTGCATATATTATACCCGCAAAGTAGTAAAATAACAATACGTCTCGGTAATTGAGGTCATTGCTCTATAACAAGAAAAAGAAAAGAGAGTCAGAACTAGACAAAGTATATACCATTCCTTCTCATAGACATACCTTTGTAATCTCAGGATTTAGCTCAACCTGATTGGATTCGAGAAACCTTAATCCCATAAGATAGGTATTTGCAGATTTACACTGGCGTAAAAAAGCAGTATGAACTTTGGATAATCCACTTGGAGCAAATCGGATTGCTATTCTTCGCAAAGTGAAAGCAGCTGCAACAGTCTAGATGCATGTGTGTTAGACATTGTTTTCTCTCTCTCCCCCTCTACCTTACCTTGTTGAGACGCTTAGTCACTGATCCGAAATGTTCAACAAGTACAGCGACTTAAAAGCGATATGTTAGACCCTATCATTGTACACACAGAAAATCCACACACAAACACGTACATTGATGATTGACTAGACGGGATGTGGTTATATCTACCTTCAACAGGATTTCTTGGGCATTATTAAACCAATCCAACTCTTGCCCTGCATTATGACCATTCGATCTAAAAATATAATGATTAGTTAGTTCTTTTTACTTGTAAAAGATAAGGTGGGAAACTCAACAGGTAGCATATCCAAACAAGACACCCACAAGATGTCTTTGGAACTGATCTGATAAGATCTCCAGTCAACTCTGGGATAATACTCTCATTCCCGGATAAAAGAAGTTTTGCAACTTTATGAATATCATCGCCGGAATGTACTGCACGGTAGATCTTGTGCCATTGCTCTTCCATGGTTGTTTAGGTTGGTCGGGGTTGGGATCATGGACGCCTTTTTCCTTTTTACCAAAGAGTCATCAAAAATGAGTGGAGCTCAAGAGATTGCGAGGGCAGCTAGTATTGCGTCTACGGAGCTTAAACGAGTGAAAGGAATTGATCGGGTTACAGCTCTCGAAAAGGTTTACAAGGGACTTAAAGCGCATAAAGATGAGATTATTGCTGCCAATCAAAAAGATGTCGAGGATGCAGAGACGAATAATTTGCCGAGTGCACTAGTTAAGAGACTTGATTTAAGTAAAGGTGATAAGTATGATTCTATGCTTCAAGGGATCTTGGATGTTGCCAACCTTGAAGATCCTGTTGGTCGTATAACGTTACACCGGAAGCTGGATGATGGACTGGATTTGATGCGTGTAACATGCCCAATTGGAGTCTTGCTTGTCATCTTTGAATCTCGTCCTGAGGTTATTGCTAATATTACAGCATTAGCTCTCAAGTCTGGGAATGCTGCTATTCTAAAGGGTGGTAAGGAATCTAGTCATTCATTTGCAGCAATTGCCAAAGTCATATCCCAAAGTCTTGAATCTACAAAGATCCCATCTAGGGCTATTCAATTAGTTCAATCTCGTCAAGAAGTATCAGATCTTTTAAGTCAAGATAAATATATTGATTTAGTAATTCCAAGAGGTGGTAATGAACTTGTTCGAAATATTAAGAACAATACACGGATTCCAGTACTTGGTCATGCTGATGGTCTTTGTGCGATTTATTTAAATGATGATGCAGATCTTCACAAGGCAATAAGAATTATTGTCGATGCAAAGACAAATTATCCTGCTGGATGTAACGCAGTTGAAACCCTTTTGATACAAGAATCAGCTATTAATACATTATGGCCACAAATTGCTGATGCTCTGAATAATGCTGGTGTTACAATTCGCGGTACTTTAGAAATTTTAGAACCACTAAAGAATAATTCCAATCTTGATAAATCACTTTTGATAGAGTGTCAGGAACAAGATTTCGATACAGAATTCCTAAGTCTTACAATTGCAGTAAAAGGGGTAGCAAGTGTTGAAGATGCAGTAATTCATATAAATACCCACTCATCAAAACATACAGATGCAATAATTACTGAATCAAAAGAGACTGCAAAATTATTTATGGATGGAGTTGATAGTGCAGGAGTTTATTGGAATGCAAGTACAAGATTTGCTGATGGATTTCGTTATGGTTTTGGTACAGAAGTTGGAATTAGTACAAATAAAATTCATTCGAGAGGACCTGTTGGTTTAGAAGGTTTAGTCATTTATCAATATCGAATTATGGGTAATGGTCAAGTAGCAAGTGATTATAAGGGAGCAGGGGGAGATAAATCATTTCTTCATAAAAATATGCAATTCTAAGCTTAGTATATTTAGATTATTTGTAAAATAAATGGAAAAGTTAATCGAGGACCAAATACTTTTTGGCACCTCTCTAAGCCATAATCGTAGGCCCTTTTAAGCACTATGTTTTAAATGATTCAAGCAATTTTATGTTAGTCCTGCTTAACCTCAAAATTTCTTGTCATCAATGTCCAACGTTATAAACGAAAATAACTCTACATGATCCTGACAAGACAGTTTACGGCACACTAGACTAGTTTGGAATATACGGACTTAGGACTCTTGGTTTCGGAGGAGAAGTTGGAGCAACAAAACAAGCTGCCCAATGACGATGATGTCATGCTGGAGATGGTTGGTTATTCAATACGAAATCTGTTTTTATTATCCCAATAGGGGAATAAAATTATCGTACTAAGGAATAAGTAAATATAACGATTGGGCTTAAAGGTATACTAAATGATGTATTTATTATTACTGGATTTAAATTCTACCTACCAATTTAGGCTAGATGAAAAGCTCATTATGACGAAAGACGAGAAAAAAGCATCACAAAAGCGACAAAAGTATCTGAATGTAAAAGGGAAAATGTAAAGTAAAAAAAGGTGCCCAAATCAGTATCGTCCATCGACGGCGGGGGTTCGTTCGTAGTCTTTGAGAGGAAGAGAACAATGAAATTAATTATTATCCCAACCTCGCTGGTGTTACCCGGTTCAAATAAGAAAACAAAAGGTTTTGGGAGGAAAAGACAAGAAAAAAAAAAAAAAAAATATTAAAGATCGAAAAACGAAAACCTTGAAGAAAACAAGAAGATGGTTCGGAAACTCAAGCATCATGAGCAGAAATTACTGCGGAAAGTTGATTTCCTTGATGTGCGTATAGGATATTGTATTTATGTGTGTGTGTGGGTGGTGCATTTTTTTTATTGACTATTTTTTTACAGTGGAAACAAGATGAAGGTCATCGAGATGCTCAGGTAATGAGGACATACCATTTACAAGATCGAGAAGATTATACAAAATATAATAAAATATGTGGACAAATAAAACATTTATCAAATGAATTATCAAAATTAGAATCAAATGATTCAATAAGGTTAAAATATCAAGAATTATTATTAGAAAAATTATACTACATGGGATTAATTAATTCAACATCAAAAATGTCTGAAATTGAAAATAAATTATCAGTATCATCAATTTGTCGTCGAAGGTTACCAGTTGTAATGACAAGATTAAAAATGTCTGAAACTATAAGTGGTGCTGTAAAATTAATTGAACAAGGTCATGTACGTGTTGGTCCACAGGTTGTTACTGATGCTGCCTTTCTTGTAACTCGGTGAGTTTTTTTTTTATTTTTTTTTTTATTTTATTATTATTATTTCCCTGACCTCTTTTAAATACAGAAATATGGAGGACTTTGTTACTTGGACTGATCAATCCAAGATCAAACGCAATATCCTCCGGTATCGTAACGAGGTGGACGACTTTGATATCTTGTAAATAAACTTTTTAAAAATCTTAAATCAATTTTATACAGTCTATCAAAACTTTTTATTATTTTTTTATGTAGATTATGCGGTGTGCGCGCGCATATTACTATTGTCATTTTCTTTTCTTTTTCGTTTCTACTGGTTATTTTCTACTGGTACTTCACTTTTCTCGGCGGGAGAACGTATAGCGTTTTCCTTGGGTTGCTGATCTTGCTGCTCACTAGGTTGTTCGTCGTTGGGTAGATCTTGCTGCTCACTAGGTTGTTCGTCTTTGGGCAGATCTTGTTGCTCATTAACTGGGCTCTTGTCATCGTCGCCATTTGCTGGTTTGTCGGTATTCTCATTGTCCTGAGATGTCGGCTTTGCTATCGGGGATTTCTGACCTTCGTCAGCGTGGCGTTTATCCTTGTCTTCATTGGCGGTACGAGCTGGCGGCGGGGACGTATCATTGCGAGGAGGCGAACGGGAAGGAGATCGAGATCGAGAAGGTGAACGAGAATGAGAACGAGATCGGGAGCGACGAGGACGAGAACGAGAACGAGAAGGCGATAAAGATCGAGACCTTGCACGACCTCTGGAATCATCTTGACGCCAAAATGTTGAAGGTCGATGTTTGGCCCATTCAACACTAATTACATCTCCCGAGGGTAATCGCAGTCTATGCATGTAGCGGTAAGCATCTTCAGCGTCTCGATAGTCTTCAAACTCAACAAAAGCAAACCTATCAACAATGTGTTAGTAAAAAAAGGTCATCAGTCAACGACAAATCAATTTAAAAAAGTAACCTAAAAAACTCACGGTTTATTTCCTCCTCTAGTGGCGGGTATATCACATCGGATAAGGCGGCCGTATCTTTATATAAACCGTTAGAAGGGAAGACCGACGAAAAAAAAAAAAGATCAGCATTTGACCTTACTCTTCAAACTCATATCCGAGATCACGAGCGCGCATACCGGGACGAAAGCCTTTAAGACAATAAAAATTTTTAATTAGCCATTGTCATCTTAAGTCATAATCATAGCCATACCTGTTACATAAAGAGTAGTGTGTCGAGACATTGCGTTTTTTTTGTCCCCCTACCTGGTCGTTAATTTTGCCCAAAGTTATTATCGCTTTGCTTATTGTTGCTGCAGTATTATTTTGCGACGGAGATTTAAATTTTTTTGCCTCCAGTAAGTACCTGATCTCATGTTGGGACAATTATGCGGCTCAATTGATCCTAGCACGTGCCAAAGAAAGCCGATTGAGCACCGTAGAGCAAGTTAGTACGCACAACAATAGATATCAGCGTTATTTAATCAACCAACAACATTCTTTAATAGGCCAGTCAATTGAGAGCGATCATTATTGGAAGTGAAAGTATGTCAGCAGGGATCGTCTCGATAAGTTATTATCTCAAGGGTTCTCTTTCTATAAATGGTGGAAGGGAATGTTTCTCTTTACTTATCGTCGAGTAAGCAAATAGTAGATAAAGCAGATTATCGGGTTTTACCCCTTTAGATGCGAAATTTAATGGAGGAAATTCCTTGTTCCCTTCATCACACAATTCACCAATCTCGTGCCGACCGGGACGAGATTTGAGAGAAGAAATTTCCGAATTCTGAAATTATTTATTCCAAGGCGCAGATCAAACTAAACCTATCCCGGAATTTCTTCTTTTTACAAAAGCATAAAGCATCTCTTTTAAAAACAAGTACGGATACAGACTGTGAATATGGATGGATGAAAGCGAAAGAAAAATGTGCAACTATAAAAGAAAGAGACTTTTTAATATGGTCCGATAAAGTCGCGGAACCTCATGAGAAGAAGAAAACACATTCGCTTATTATTATAGTTTAGGTGGGGCCTCTAGTTGAAGCCGTTCCCCACTTTCCCTTTCTCCCCGCCTCAGTGCTTTGGACGAAATGGGTAAGGCGGAGGGGGGAAATTTAAAGTTTCAAAGATCTACTACCCTCATTACGAAAGAAAAAGGGTTTGCGAAGGCAAAATAGTCGATTTTCTCTTTCAAATTCAAATTCCATTCTGCGAGAAAAGCGATCTAGAACAGGATATTTTCTCTTGTTTCTTGGGGTATAACCAGTTCTACATCTAAAAAAAAAAAAGCAAAACAGAAGAATAAACCATCCAAGGAGATGGATGGCAAGTTAGATGATATCTTAGAGAGAAATATGTAATGACTTATCAGTAGCAGTCTATCTTTTTGATATAGATAATGTAATGATGGTTGTCTTATCGCACTCACTTTCCTGTGATGATGCTAAAAGCCGAATAGAGAGTATTTACCCAATTGGGAATATAGTTTTGTATTTTATAACTTACGAGTCTAATGTTAAACTGTAAGTGCCCGACTGATTTCACAAGCCCATAATCAATCAAAAATACAACAAAGGAGAAAGAGTAAAAGAAAACTCGAGAGAAAAAAGGAGAAAAAGAGAAACAACGCATTTTTCATCCTCGTCCTGTCAATTGCTTTTTGGTGCCTTGAGTTGTTGAAGGATTGGAATTTTTTTTTCTTTTGGTTGTGAAAATCATCGTCTGATCATCATCGCAACGCCCTTTTGCTTGTTTTTTCTCTTGCGTTGAAGTTGAAATTTTGCCTCCCATGGCAAAAGATCTTTACCACCACGACACAGCAACAATACCAACAGACAGGGCTCGTTCATCCAGTCCTGCCATAGATTATCAACGTCAACAACAACAAGAAGCATGGTATTTTGCCCTCAAATGTCCAATGTCTAACAGTAATTTTGTCGATCCTACCTTGATTCCTCCGAACCTCGACTTTTCGTCTGCCTCATCTCATTCTAGTCCTGACTATAGTCCCCGTGGAAGATTATTATCTGTATCGGAAAGTGAACCATCTGCAATGGGTGATACTCATAATACTCAGCCCTCAAATTTTTCTGATGATGACGAGTCTAATAATAATTCTGCTGTTGCCGCTAATGCTGCTAATGCCCATGCAACAACAAATAATGAGGCTGTAAATTCAGACAATCTATCTGACTTTATGGAAATTAAATCTGAGCCAATCTCTACAGATATTTCAGAATTCTTGAACTTCCCTCCTTCATCTTTTGATTCAAAGGGTCATATCGTTTTTGATGATGCTGCAACTGCACCTCCGTCAGATTTTACTACTACCCCAATGGCCATCAACAATTCCTCATTCGCTAGGCAGGATCCTACTAATACTATGAAAAATAATACATCTCTTGACGTTAGTCCTCGATATTATAATCCTGATGACCGTATGACCGGTTTTCACCATGTGTCCGAGGTAAGTTTTTTCTAGTCCAAGTCAAAATCCCTTCAAATCCTTGCGCTAACTTATATTAAAAAAAAAAAAAAAAAATAGACGTCATTCACTGTGAATCCAAATTCTCCTGCTGGCAGCTTCAAATCTTTTACCCAACCTGACATTTCTTCTTCCTTTGGTGCCACTTTGAATAATAAAGTCGATTTTGACCCAAAGGACTGGGAAGACACTTCTAATCTCAAATACCGATTAATTGTCTCTGATTTACCTTCAAAATCTAGGGTTGAAACTCAAATTAAAGTCAAAATATCTTTGTACCCTCCACCTCCAGAATCTAGCCTTCATTTACCTTCTGATACCATTTCAAAAACTAAATTACTTTTACCAACTCCTTTTACGCCTGATGAGCGAACTCTTGATTTAGATGCCGTCGTTGTATGTGCTAGTGACCCTAGACAGCGTGTCCAGATTTGTTCTGGTTGTATTGGTAGAGAACGCAAGCGAGCATCAAGGAAAAAAGTTCGTGCTCCTGCTGAAGAGGCTAAATGGAAAGATGGCTGTGAACGCAGAGTCTGCGTTTTCAATTGTAATGAAGTGGTTGATCTTTCTGAAAATGATCTCGGCGGTTCTACTAGCCTCCCAAGTAAGTTCATCGAATTACCTATGCGTTTGGCTTGTTATTGTCGACATCATTCAGAAAAGATCGGTTTTCGAGCATTCTTCACTTTGAGAGACTATACTGGTACAGTTGTCGCTCGTGGATGCACAAATCCCATTATGATTACCGATGATCACAAGGCTCAATCAACCATGGTTAAACGTGAAAATGGTAATATTTCCAACAGCAACAATAATAATAATAATAAAGTTAGTAGATCAGGCCATACATCTCCTCGGTCATCATCTATATCAGGTTCATCCTCAACTGGTCTGTTCAATTTGGTTGATTCCTCAACTGAGGGCCTGCCCCTTGAAACTAATGGAAATACAACGTTTATAAACAGTACAGGAAATCCGAGAAAACGGAAATCAACAGGCTCATGCACATCTCTCTCTTCACGCAATCTATCCTCCTCCTTAGCAATGACAAGATTGGAAAGCCCCAATAATCAAATCCAACCATTATCTCAACAACAACAACACGACAATAATAATAATAATAGCAATAACTATTTCAACTCGACGACCCTGAACTCGCCTTCAATTCCCATGAGAACTCAAAGTGCTGAGAATGTCGGATTGCTTTCTCCAGAGAATATTGAAAATAGCAACTCTTCCATTGCAAATGGTCCTTCTTCAAATTCTAGACGGCGACCAGTTATTAGTCCTGGAATAGCGTATCCTCATGAATTAGGAGTTTCTCATGCTTCTGCTGTAGCTTCTGGTTGGCCAAGCGTTCAGCCACGACCAGGACCTTCTGTTCAAAAGATTATCCCTTCTCAAGGATCAGTTCGAGGTGGTATAGAGGTGACAATTCTTGGAACAGGATTTTATCCTGGTTTAGTCGCAAAATTTGGAGATTATGTATCATTAGCCACAAATTGTTGGAGTGAAACAACAATTGTTACTTACTTACCTCCCTCTTCAAAGCCTGGTCCTGTTGTTGTCTCATTCAAAGATGTCCAAATGAATGATAATCAAATCTTTTCCTATATTGATGATACTGATCGGCAATTAATGGAACTTGCTCTTAAAGTTGTTGGACTGAAGATGAATGGGAAACTTGAGGATGCGAGAAACATTGCTATGAGAATTGTTGGTGGTAATGGGTCATCCCTCTTATCTAATGGAGTAATCCCCGATAGTATGCCTGATGATGGTGGCAACAATAGCGGTGGTAGCAGTGCGAGTAGCACCAATAATAATAACCAATCATTTCCTACAAATAAGACTGAATTGGAAAGTTCCGTCATGAAATGTCTTGAGCTGGTTGATCTTGATGAATCACAATATACTGCAAACTTACAATTAGTGACGAGCGAAAATCAAACATTGCTACATCTTGCTGCAGGTTTAGGATTGGAACGACTTGTTGTTGAGCTTTTACTTCGAAATGTTCAGATTGATGCAATTGATAACTCAGGATTTACTGCTTTACATTTTGCTGCTCTACGTGGTCATAGAAGTGTTGTTCGTCATTTGTTACATTTCAGAGCTGATCCATTTATGCGAACATATTCTGGATATACAACTATGGATCTTGCTAATGAAGCTCTTGTTAGTCTTCTTCCATCAAATCGTCGAATATTTAGTCACCGTCGACGCCGATCCTCATCCCTTCGCACAGCATCCTTATCTTCTATTGCATCACACTGGTCTGCATTGGCGGGAGATGAATGGGAAGAAAGCGTTGATGAAGAGGAAAATGACCAAGATTCGGATGATTACAGTGACACAGAGGACACACTCTGTATGGAAGCACATCCTCCTCTGAGAAGCCGCATACCAAAACAACAGAGGAAATTAGCTGCATATCTAACGGCTCTTGGAAAGAATGCAAAGAATAGTATTCAACGTTTACCATCTTGGGAAAATAATATGTTCCCATCAATTAATTCTGTACGGGATTTCTTTCTTCATGAGAAGAATTCATCAATGGCAGGATTATCACCTCCAAGTTATGAAGATATATTTCCAACTTCAAGTAATGCCAGCGGTGAAAAAACTGATGATTCTGGTAAGATGACTTTAAGTGAAGAGGAAGTACTCAAGGCATGGGAGATGAAGCGCAAACAAATTACTCATGATCGAATGTTATTCATGTTTTGGATCCCCATGTTATTAGTAATACTTATGTTTTTGGCTGTTCGATTTTTAAGTCTACCCATGATATTAAACAGGTGGAATACCGTTCGACAACATGCCATCTACTATGGTAAACAATATCTAAGTCGACAACGCAATGAGAGATTGTTAGAAGCTATGTGAAAGTTTTCTTTCTAAATTCTTTTTTTTTTTTTTCTTTTTTTTGCTTAAAACTCTTTTCTAATTCTCGTTCTTTTTCTTTGCACAATTGGTGGGGGGGAAATAAATGTTTGCTTTGTTTTTTTTTTTTTTTTTTTTTTTTTTTGAACGGGGGTTAGGTGAGCCTTTAGAGAGAGAAAATAAAAGGGACAACGACCTCCAAGGTAATTTAATTTTATATCTTCAGGTGTTTTTTTTTTATTTCAACATTCTTTCTTTTCTATTATACACTCCATATATATATACTGCATGTTGTCTTTTTTTTTTTTTGGCATCATCAGGGCCTGATTTAACTTTTAAAGATTTGGTAATTGTACATTTAAAAAGAGGAAAAAAAAATTATTATGTGGATGAACGAGTAAAAATTCTTTTCTAGTAGAGTAAAGGTCAAAAGAGACAGAAGTCAAGATGGAGAATGCTTGCGCAATTTATACTTGTAAGCAAGGATGAAATTTTGACCAGTCTTGAAATGCATCATCTTCCTTTTGGGAGGGGATCATGTTTGGGACCAAAACAGCCGTGCGGCGGGGAAAAACAAAAAAAAAAAAAAGATAATTCCTCTCCTCCCAACTGATCATGTCAACTTCGAAAACTCTATAATTATGAATAAATTAGCCATGGGCTCAAAGAACAGAACAAGAACTAAGGATTAAACGCATAGACGAATAGACACACAAAGATATATATATGCGTGTGAGGAGGTCCAAGTGACTAGATTATATTGGGGAGGAATTTTTGAAGAAGAGAAAGAAAGAAATAAAAATGTCTCGAGAAAATAGACACTTAGGAAACCCAATTATAAGGGTAGTGAAGAAACTCCGTCTAGGTCAGGGTATGTACAATGATCTTGTTCGGAAACTTCCATATTATCCGAGTGATTGGAAAGATTCCATTAATTATCGGGTTATTCCAGCGACTTTATATATATACTTTGCCAATATATTGCCAGCGTTGGCATTTAGTTTTGATATGTATCAGAAGACTCATCGATGTTATGGAGTAAATGAAGTACTGTTATCATCTGCCTTGAATGCTGTTGTTTTTGCTATCTTTGCTGGACAACCTCTGTGTATTGTCGGAGTGACTGGCCCAGTGGCTATCTTTTCACAAGTTGTTTATGAGATTATGACACCACGTGGAACACCATTTCTTAATTTTATGTGTTTAATATGCCTTTGGTCTATGGGTATGCATATAATTATTGCTTTATGTAATGGAGTTGTCTTTCTCAAACTTATTACCAGATTCTCATGTGATGTATTTGGTTTCTATGTTGCATTTATCTACCTTCAAAAGGGAATTCAAGTTATTGGTGCACAGTTTGAAGGTGGTCAGGAGAATGAAATTGGACTTATTTGTGTTAGTGTAGCAATGTGCTTTCTTGTGTTTGGCCTGCTTGCTCACATTGTCGGAACATCAAGTCCTCTGTTTAATTTAAAGATTCGAACATTTATCTCAGATTATGGAACAGTTGCAATGGTTGTATTTTTTACTGGATTTATTCACATTGGAAAGCTTGATGCTATTAAATTTCTCAAGTTACCAACAACAAGAGCTTTTTATCCAACATTGAATGATGTTGATGGGGAAATCTATGGGAGAACAAATACTTGGTTTATTCATTTTTGGAATATTCGTATCGCTGATGTGTTTATTGCTATACCATTTGCATTTCTTTTGACAATTCTTTTCTATTTTGATCATAATGTATCATCTCTTATTTGTCAAGGGACTGCCTTTCCATTAAAGAAACCAGGTGCATTCCACTGGGATTTCTTTGTTTTAGGTATTACAACTGGTGTCGCTGGTATTTTAGGTATACCTCCAGGTAATGGACTCATCCCTCAAGCTCCATTTCATACCAATGCTTTAACAGTTATTGAAAGAGTTCCTCTTTATGATACGGAATCTGAAACAAATAATGATGGAGAAATTAAACCATCATGGTCAAATGAAATTAATTCATGTCGGCATCGCACAAGCCATGATAAGCAAGCTAAGCAACAACAAGAAATTGAGCCTAAAGACTACAAAATAATCGCTACAAGAGTTGTAGAACAGCGGGCATCTAATTTACTTCAGGGGCTAATGACGATTGGAACAATGACTGGACCATTACTTATTGTATTACATCTAGTACCACAAGCAGTTTTAGCAGGACTCTTTTGGGTTATGGGATTACAAGCTATTCATAGTAATGGAATAACAAAAAATTTATGGTTTATCTTTAAAGATCATCATCTTGTTGATAAAGATAAAGAACCATTAGCTTCAGTTAATAAAAAAAGTTTATACTTATTTGTGATATTTCAACTTGTATCATTTGGAGCAACATTTGCAATTTCTCAAACAATTGCAGCAATTGGATTCCCAGGTATTCTCATGTTATTTTCAATATTTGCTCTTTATTTCCCTAGAATTTTTCCTAAAAATGATTTAAAAATTTTGGATGGACCTGCTGCATCTGATATGATTATGGATACTATATATCTAGATCGATAGAAGAATATTATATAAATTGTTTTGGGGGGGTTTTTATGGCAGTTATTTTTTATATAGTTAATAGTTTACTGTTTATGTGTTTGTCAGCTTTGCTCGTTATGATGTTGGGAAGTAGTCAACCCGTCTCGAAACAGTACTTTTTGTGGGAATTATTATGGATTATAATTCTGAGCAAGGGCCATGAGCCGAGCCATTGTAAGATACATTTCAGATGATAATTTTATGAAAGTTGTTTTTGTTTTTTTTTCCAGTTTTAGTGATTAACTGAATATTTTATAGTCTCCATTATTTCATGATGCATTCAACTCTGTACAGTTGGCAGTCTGGAACAAGGGCGATGACGATAATAATGATAATGAACAGCAGATTGATTCGGTATTTCGTATCATGACTAAATATTGCGATGGACAGATGATTAAGGATTCGTCACATATGACTTTAACATATGGTAAGAGTAGAAAAAAAAAAAAAAAAAAAAAAGAAAAGGATTGTTTAACTGACCAAAGATTTTCATAGATGCAAATGTGGGTGACAGTCCTTGCCATATGAGGATAATTGATACTACCAAATGTCAAGAGATAATGGATAAAATGGATGCTGTTATTATATTATTTGACCTTTCTAAAGACCTTGTATCGGCAGATGATATCAATGCAATAAGATTAAATATTGGGTCTAGGAGATTTCTCTTGTCATTTAATCAACATATATCTCCTGTTGACCTTTGGATGGCTAATAGAGCTGCTTCTCAATTATCTAATGATGTGGGACTTGAATGCAAAGTTATTAGTAATGCCTCGGAACTTGTTGAATACATGCTTACAATTGCTAAAATCGTATTGGGTGGTGATCAATCATCCAATACTGCAAAATCAGATCCCACTGATACTTTTGAAGACGCTCCTGATTACTTTTTAGATACCGTGTCAACATTAGATCGGCCTACAGCTCTGCCTCAGCAGCAGCAACAGCAACATCAAATTTTAAATGTTAATCTAAAATCATTATATTCACTTGCTCCTCTTGAATTTTCACAAATTGTATCTTTGAGTTTGGCTGCATATTGTCAAAATAAGTCATCAGTGCCAAATTTAGACAGCAATACATGTATTCAGTATTCACAGGAACTTGCAGAAATTTTATTTTTACTATATCGACTTGTTGCAAGTCCGCATCAACTCTTGAGTGAGATTGATGATCAATTAAATTGCCTTTATAACCAAAATAATAATAATAAGACTGGATCGATAATTTCAAAGACTTGTTATTTAAATTTATTGGTAAGTTGGTATCAAACTTATGGGCAAGATTTTCGTTCAGAATCTATGCTTCGTCAATTGGCACATGTTATTCAACGGCATGCAATTCCTGATATCATGTCTCATGCATATGTTGAACCTTTGTGTACATTACCTTATCAAGAATCAGATATTGATGCATGGTGGGGGTATGATGAGAGTAAAGGAAATACAAATATTCTGATGCAAGCAGCGAAAGATTCGTTACCTCCTCGTGGTTGGGTTTTAGCTACAAATATATGTAAGAAAAATTCTCAAGAATCAAGCAGATTAATTTATGCGACATTTGATAATAAAGAAGAATATTATGCACAATTTTTAAGTTCACCAACAGAGATATTAGCGATTGAAATATCAAGAATTTCATGGTTTTTATTTGAATTCGTTAAAGCTCGTGAAAGTGTTCGATATATCTATCATTTAATTGAGCAAAATAAAAGAGGAAAGAATGATATAAATGAATTTGACGATATGCTTCACTTTTGTGAATTTATGGAATTTTTAGATTATTTAGTAATTTGGAGTTTTAATCTAATAATTGATCGACCAACTGATAAGGATCGAGGACTTATGATTGGTAAATTAATTGGATTAGCAAGACAACTTATGCATAATAATGATCATGCTAGTTGTGCGAGTATTATTGAAGGAATAAGAGCATGTAATGAGAAATGTTGGAAACATGTTGGTAATAAACAGATGGAATCACTGCAACAATTGGAAGGAGCATTAGAGAAAGTGAATGCATATAATGTGATGGAAGAAGAATATATGGGACCACCAATGAATCCAACAATACCATTTATACAGAATTGGATTGAATATTGTTATTCGAAAATGAGTGATATTTATTTTGATGATGGTAAGATAAAATGGGGTCAAGTTATCAAGATTGGATTTTCATTAATTTATCTTGCACAATGTCAAGAGAATCCACCAGATATTGAACCACCAAGATTAGGATTAAGTGAAACAAGTCATTTAAGTAGGTATGGGAAAAAGCTTGAAGCAAAACTTGCAGCAGAAAATAATAATAAGAATAAAAATAATGAAGAACAAGAAATGATGAAGAAAATTAATGCAACAAAGAATATATATAGTTCAATGGTTACATATTGGTCTGAAGAGTCTGCACAAGCACAATTTCGTCGATATGTTGCATTACAACCAATTGATGAAGATGATGTTCATAAACCAAAGTCAGTACATAATGATGATGATTATTATTATTATTATTATCACCCATCATTTTTACAGAGGAATAGGAATAAACATTTATTTTCTGATGCAATGTTTTTAAAAATACCACTTGTTCGAATTGATGGATTAAAAATGCATGAGCAACAACAGCAACATGAGCATGAACATGATGGTGGTGGTGGTGGTAGTAATTATCATTATAACCATAAGGCTAGTAGTAGTAGTAGTACTGCTGCATTAATAAATAAACAATATCAAGATATAAATTCAAACTCTAAATCATCATCATCATCATCAGGAAAGAAGAAATCTTGGAAATGGATAAAATCAAATTCATCAAAATTATTTCAGCCAAAGTAACAATAAACTATATACCCTCTTTTGTCTTCATTATATTCAAAAAAAAAAAATATTTGTATTCGTTAAAATTATTCTCCCTTTCTAAATTAAAATCAACCACACATATGACAATTCCTCTTTTTTTTTCTAAAATAAATGCTTGCAAAATAAATAGAAAGAAAAAAAAAAAAATAATAATAATAATAATTATAAATTTTCAACCATTTGTTTTTGTTCTCCATCCAAATCCCACACACAATATCTATCCCATCTAATTTGTAAATTTAAAAAAAAAAAAACACCGAAAATTTAAAAATGAAGAAAAAAATGACTAACAACCCAATTTAAATGCCCATTCAACACCATACCTTACCGGGAGCCCCAGCATGTATTGCATCTGCAAATCCATTCGATTGCCTACCATTGGCAACCGCTAAATAAGCATTATTATTATTATTACTATTGCTGTTGTTTGTGAAATAATTCCCTATCATGGGTGAAGCTGGAGAATTTGAAGCTGGTGATGATGATAATGGTCCAACACCAAACTTGGACGGATAAATTCCAATTGGAGATCTACTATTACTACTACTAGTTGTTGCTGGCTGCTGCTGCTGAGTAGTAGATGCTCCATTATTACTAAACATTGGAGGTGGTAATGCATTAATATCAATCGGAACAACATCTACTGCACACATCCAAATTCTAGTCTTGTAAATGCGAAATAAATCACGCACCAAGTCACGAAAATCTATTCGATGTTGTGCAGTATAGAAAAAAGTCAATTTTCGACGATCCCATTGATATTCAGCATCGCAAACTTGCATAGACATACCACGCTCTTCAACTCGAGCTAAGCATAATTTGCGAGCTTTATCTTCATCAGATTTCTTTGCAACTAGCTGTTGAATCTCAGTTGCTTGAGCAAATCTTAAAATTTGTTTTGGTTGTAAGACAGTAGCTAAATTAATCTCAGTACGAGTTAGTGTACCTGAACTCTGTTGAAGGATTGCTTGTTGTTCTTGATGTTGAAGAATCTTAAATTTTCTTGCCATATCACAAGTTAAATTTTCCCTTACAACTCTTCCAAGATCTTTACCACGATCAGCATCCACAATAACAAGATCTCCTGCTTTAACAGATAAACCTGATCCTTCAGAAACATAAAAGATATCTAATCGACCAGCTTTAAATTCAACACAATAGAGAATTTGATTTGCGGGGTAAGGAATACAAGAAATTCCTGTAAAGTTCAAAGATGGAATGCTATTAAGTTTGGAAAGGAAAATTGCACGGGAAGGAGAAGCCATAAGTTGATAAGATGGTAAAGGACGACGATCTGCATGACTAAAGTAACTATCAACTTGAGACAGTAAGGGACCATATAAAGCTTTTTCATCTTGATCGTCTTTTGATGAATTATTATTATTATTATTATTGGTGGAGGAAAATTCCTCTGAAAATAAATGAATATTCTTTTCTGGAATACAAGTTGCTAAACTGTGACGACGAGATGAAGATGAATCAAAGCTCAAATTATTCATTCCATCAGAAATAGCATTTTCATTATAAGGTATAGAATTAAATAGAGCTCTAGAAAAGGGACTTCGTTCAGGATGAGAAAAACTTTGATGATGTTGAAATGGATGAGTCGCAGGTTGAGGAGTATAAAGGGTTGGTGAAGGAGATCCAGCACTTAGGGAATCTTGTTGTGAAAAGAGAGATCTCTGATGAGTACCAGGAGAAGTACCAATAGGATCAGGAGATGCACCTGTAGTTGAAGACCACAATGAAGAAGCTCGACGAGTAGATGATGGTGGCCATCTAGAAGTATCAACAGCAGGACCGTCCATACTTGGAGAAGATGGTGAAAAGAGTGGATAAGAGCTGGACGGAGATAAAGCAGATAAACCAAAATCTACTCTTGATGCAGACTGCCTAGCCGAGACTTCAGCAGCAAAAGAGGGCCTTCGTGAAGATACAGCAGAGATACCACCTTGTAAAGAAGGAGGTAAATGATTCAATCTATTGAGTTCGCCTGAAAATGAGCCATTTTGGTGGCGAGAATGAGGCTGAACCCCATCCCCAGAAGTGTGGAGGTGAGAAAATCCAAAGGGATCAAAAGCTGTCATAATCAAATCAAATCAAATCAGGGTGGCAAGAGTGCTTATTCGGGCCCTATTCTTGTCCTTGTTGTTGACCAAAACAATAAAATTTCTTATAAAAATTGTATCAAAAAAAAAAAAATAAAACAATGAGAAAGATGATCTGCCTCCTTTATTGTTTCTCTTTCTTATTGTTCGTTATATGTCCGTGGATTGGTGATGATGATGATGACAACAAGTAATCACAAGAACCATAAAAACCCTCGCAAAAAAAAGCCAAGAGTCCTTTTACTCTGCGCCACGAAGCGGGGAGAGCTGGGTCATCAAATCTCCCAATCGGGAATGGGCCGTGTGACGCTTTTTTTTATTGTGGGGTAGAAATCCAGGCCTCACCACCCCTCCCCCCCCCCACTATAACAATTACCGTAGTGTCATTTTTTTTTTTAAGGTCACGTTTATTATTTTTCTTTCTCTCTCTCACACGGCGGGCGGGTTTTTTAACTTTGGATCAGCTGGAAGGGGGCAAACGAAAAGGAAAAGATGTAAATTAAAAGGCTTAGCATTAGGGATTTACTCTTTTCAAAAGGATTTTCTTACTACTTGCGGGTGATATTATATTTCATCTGGGGTACTTTTAGAAAAGTTACTATCTTGTTAACTTTTCAAGTTTCCGCCTCTGGAATGCATTTATAGTTAGTTTTTTGATATATTATTCATTTTCTTTATTCTAACGCCGTCTAACACGCGTTCCCATGCCTGATTTCCCCTAAATGTTGATCAGCCGATTGTGACTAATGACAAAAATTATTTAAGCTTAACTTTAAACCAAATGACTTTTCCCCTCGCTTGGGATAACTACTTGTAGAACCGCGGAACAGATCTTCTCTGCCTTGAACAAAAATGGTCTGCTAATTTCCCCACCTGCCTCGTTGGGATTATTATTGTTTTAAAAATTTTCATTTTCAATTTTCATTTTCATTTTCCCCGGGTTTTGTTTGGAATTACCCTATCAAAAAGATTCCTTATTGATCAGGCGGACTTGGGGGTTGGGACATTAGCAATGGAGAACCGATTGGGGTTTTTTTGGTTGTGACTGCTGATTGGGAACCCTACCCGACGCAAACGAGACGCGGTGTTTATGTGGATTATTGGGAAGTTGAATTGGACAGACTCACCTCCTTGTACAAACCCTTTCTTCAACAACACCGACAAGGAGTCAGACATACATCATGCTTATGCCAAAGGAAGACCGGAAGAAGATCCACAAATATTTACTACAAGGTATTGTAATTGATGGTGTTATTGTTTTTGCCGTTCTCTCGTTATTAATATCCACTTTTTAATTTTTTTTGTAGAGGGTGTCCTTGTAGCCAAGAAGGATTTTGAAATCTTCAACGAGGAGATTGGAACTCGAAATCTATACGTTGTCAAGGCTCTTCAATCTCTTAACTCCAAGGGATTCGTCAAGACTCAGTTCTCATGGCAATACTATTACTATACTTTAACAGATGAGGGAATTGAATACCTAAGAGAATGGCTTCATGTACCTGCTGAAGTTGTTCCTGCTACTCACAGGAAAGCTCCTCGCCCTACCCCTATTGGTGGACGAAGTGGTGGATACCGGGGTGGTGATCAAGGTGGTCGACAAGATGACGGTGGATACCGACGACGAGACAACAAGGAGTTTGCCAGCGGTAACTATCAGGCAAGCTTTAACGCTTAAAAGAAAATAATGTATATTTTTTTTTAATAATATAATATAGTGTCTTGTCTCAAAAATGCAGGATAGAAATAAAATGAAATTAAAAAAGAAAAGAAAAAAAAAAGAGATTTTCCTTAGTTGATGACACTTTGACATTACGCGACCTAAATTTTCTTTTTTTTTGGCTTTTTTGGAGTTATCCTTTGTAGATGTCGAATGATTTGTAACCAATCCTAAGACAAATTCAAATTCAATGGCCAATACAAGTGGTAAAGGTGTGTGTACAGAGGAGCGAAATCACTAATCGTAGAGGTGGAATAACTGATATAAGAAAATAGAAACCCTTGACGGACCATCAGACAAGATTAATAGTGGTCAAGATGACGCTATAGACAATGTTCATCTACAACAACAACAGCGCAGATTGGAGGACCATCTCAAGAGCGCACAGGTAAAGAAGGCATCATCATCAGACCCCTCCGCCCTCCAGTCTACTATCTAACTTATGGTGAAAAACTAGGAGTACGCGGCCATGCTTCAACTTACAAAGACGGAATTAAGAACTGCTATATGTCAAGGCAATCAAGAGATCCAGCAGCTAATAGAAAAGTACCACAAAGCTGGAGATATTGACGTCAATACTCAACAGCTGATAGACATGGCCATATTGCATGCAAAGGATACTGTAGAGCTCATTTCAGCTACGCATCAAGACCAAATTGAGGCTCTTGCAACTGCCCTCACCCAGCTAAACTCCACCACCAGGTTGGGAGAAGATTTTTGATTTTTACAACAACAACAACAACCACCACCACCAGCACATCATCACCATGTATGTGACTGTCGATACGTGTCCAGGGCTCAAGCCTATACGTTTATATATAGAGGCAGAAGAATTTGATAATGTTGCTCGTCTAGTCTTTCAACAGTTGCCGTCATCAGTTGCTAATAATAGCTACCTTACACACCGAGGTGGGCAATCCCTTGACAAATACTTGTTAACTAGCCACACAGAATTGTTGGATTTGCGATTGAATACACAAATATGTGGAGGGAAAGGTGGATTTGGATCACAACTTCGTGCTCAAGGAGGCAAAATGGCTGCAGCTAGAAGGAGAAGGCAAAGAGCATCTTCACGTGAAAGAGCTATGGAACAAGATAGTTTTAGAACACTTGATGGACGAAGGATGAGGAGTGTACGACAAGCAAAAGAATTAGCTGAATATTTGGATAGTGCACCTGGTATTGCTAGGCAACAACGACAAGCAAAGATTGATAAATTAAAAGCAATTATTAATACAAATCATTCATCTACAAATGCACGCTTCTCTGATGTTAATTTTTTGGAGGAAACTGAACGTACTATTGATGAAATAAGGGATTCTGTGAATGCAGTCATGTCTGAAGAATCTACCGGTAGTAGCAGTAGTAGTAGTATTACAGATGTACAACCCGATACTCCACCATCTGATGATACTGAATCAAAGCAAGACAATACAAAGGGCAAGGAGATAGTTGCGCCCAAATTTGTTGGATTCTTTGGCGATGATGATGATGATTCCGACGGAAATAGCGATAAATAGCAATAAAATCGTTATACAATTTGCTGACTAAGATGTGTTGGGAGCAATAACCCATTTGATTGCCACAAGTCTGAAATTTATTTATGACCAACAACGACAACCACAACAAGAATGACGACAATTATGAAAAGTTGCAATAGAGCTGCTCTCTTGACTGCGAGGCGTATGAGACCTACTTATGGCATACAATCACGAAGGCTGCTAGGGACAATTAACGCCAAATCATCAAGCCCATTAGTTTTACATTCAGCAAATCCAAGAGTTGGAGTCAAGAATGTTTTAAATCAAAGGAGAACATTATTTATACAAACAGAAGAGACACCGAATCCTGATGCTCTGAAATTTATTCCTTCAATGAGATTATTACCAGAAGGAAATACAAGTACAAGGGAGTTCTTATCTGGACGTGAAGCATATTCATCACCACTTGCACGAAAATTATTTACACTTGATGGAGTTAAAACAGTAATGTTTGGACCAGATTTTATAACCGTTCAAAGAGATCCAGATGAACCATGGTCAGTATTAAAGCCAGAAATATTTAGTATTATTACAGAACATTTAGCAGCAGGACTTGCAGTTTTTGAAGAAGGAGCAGTTGCGAATCAAGATACACAAATTCAACAAGGAGATAGTGAAGTTGTTAGTATGATTAAAGAATTAATTGATACAAGAATAAGACCAGCAATTCAAGAAGATGGAGGTGATATTGAATATCGTGGATTTGATGAAGATACTGGTACAGTTAAATTACAATTACGTGGAGCATGTCGTACATGTGATTCATCATCAGTAACTTTACGTAATGGTATTGAAGCAATGCTTAAACATTATGTTGAAGAGGTTCAAAATGTTGAACAAGTTTTATCACCTGAAGAAGAAATTGCAACATCAGAATTTGAAAATTTTGAAAAACATTTAAAGGATAAGAAGCAACTTGAGCATTAAAAAATAAAATAAAATAAAATAAATTTGATTAATAAATTGTCTAATTGAAATTCTATTGAAAAAATAAAAATAAATAAATAAAAAATATTTTTACCCCTTTTAAAATTTAACAAAGATTTAACTGGTTGCAACCCCACTAAATTGACACCACCTAATGTTGTTTCTTTCTTTTTTTCTCTTTTGTTATTATTATTACCTAATTTGGGTGTTTAGTAGTTTTAAAACGATATTATATTAGAATGTATAATTTTTCTTGGTTCTTTTGTAATTATAACTTTTTTTGCCAAACTTCAAATTGCCCCAAACCTTATAGGGGAACAATATAATTTGATGACTGCTCTAGCCTCTCCCGATCCAGATAGTTTGAATTTTCCCCACTAATTGGCACTTTTTTTCTGGTCTTCTTCCTACTTCCATTCATTTTTTATTTTTGATATAACATCCTTAAACACTGTTACATACCCACACAATTAGCTAAGTAATGGAAAAAAAAAAAAAAAAAAAAAAAAAAAAAAAAAAAAAAAAAAAAAAAAAAGAGTAAAATACACAATCCCAGAATAATGTCAACAGAGACAATATCTTAAATGACCAGTCTGGTGAGTAGCTCCTCAAACAATTTCTGAAGTTTCTAATATCATTCTAGAAAGATTTTGGATCCCACCAAACCGGTCGTTAAGATATACTCTCTGTTGACGTTATTTTGGGATTGTTTAAGACATTCGGTGGACAATCCCGGATGAATCTTCTTCCTTTTCATTTCTGCCCTTCATATCTTGATCCGCATATATCCTCTCTCTGTTCTTGTTCTTGTTCTTGTTCTTCAATGTCTCAACCGCCCAAGATCTTTCTGCTCTTCTTCGTCATTTCAAATGTCGCTCAGATGCCTATCCCAAATAATAGAGTTATTCGGCTATGATGTGACAGGCCTACGAGCCGACTTCAGTGAAGCAGCAGACAATGAAGCCCTACGATTTTTTTTTTGTCGGGCATCTTCAATTACTGCAACATGTCTATTGCTAGTGATGTCGCCTTTCTCTGAAATGACTTTTGATACTGACTGGGGCGCTGTTCATTAACTTGACTTGCCAATATATACCTTTTGGACTAGAATTCAAACTAGATAATTATATTAGCACACGCTCTGAGAAAACTCACTTACGAATTATTACCTGACTTTGATCAATACCAATTTTTTACTTTTGAGGAAAGCAGTGGAGACCTTGTAATGAGACAAAGGCAACACCTGCATTATGAGGTCTTTTTGCTGTCACCCTTGTATGCTTTTCATGTTCTTTTTTTCTCAGCGCTTATGTTTGCTGGTGTAGAATGACTGTATCATCCAGTGATGCGTTCCTCAAAGCTATTCAAAACCCGCCCTTGGCGCCATTGTGGCCGCATTTCAAAGGAAGCCGTACATATCTATTCTTATACCTCAAAGCTTTGTTATCGAGGTTGAAAAAGCTGCAAATGATTGAGAAATGCTTTATCGTTTCCTTATTGGATTGTGGTTTTAATTCTTTGCCCATATTTGTCTGGCAATTCAATTGTTGGATTTCTCAATTGAATTGCGTTTGTTATTTACAACCAGGGACAGTGTATTTGAGAAAAAGCGGTGTGAGCCACTCCTGGAGCCAATGTATATATACTCCAAAATTTGGAGACACTCCCACAAGCCGACTCATCACGAATAATTTCTTCTAACTTGAACGTGTTCGCTTTTGAAATTGAAAAAAGATGGTGATGACAACTCCCTCAGACGCATGCTGGAGCGAACGCGCAAAGAAAAAATGATTAATATGTCTTTGAGAGTTTGCAAGATTTTTTATACAAAGTTGACCTTGTAGATTCTCAGTTCTTTCGCCTGTTAAATTTATTATATCTTTGATAGAGCTGAGGGATACGACTCATTATATATGAATTCTGTAAGGAAAAGCATCACCACAATGTGCCATGGGCCCTCTGCCTTATCATACTTGGGGAAAGTAGTAAAAGAAGAAAAGAAGATTCTACGAGGGGTATAAATAATAAAAATGATTTGACTTTGACACATACCAACAACGTCACAGTGCGTCTAGAAACACCACATTATTTCTATTTTGATGTCCTTTTGACTACTCGATATGTTAATTGTCAGCCACAAATGATACGCACCAACAAAAATTCATCCAAATCAACAGCAATTCTTTGGAGTTTAGAGATAGATAGGTTTATAATTTTTGTATATACTTATATATCAGTACAATTAGTAGAGGGGAAATATTACACACAAACTCCAAGACGAAAAAAACCCATGCAAACATGAAAAAAGAAAAAAAAATTTAACTTCAAAAAAAAGATCGCCGAGGACTTGCAAAGACAGGAAAAGGGGATGGAGATGAGGGCATTCTAAAAGGAGATCCTGTAGCTGAATTATTCATGTCATCATTATTATGTCCTAGCCATGACAAATGTTGTTCCAAGCATGCAATTGCTGGTTGAAGTTTACCTCCAGACATATCATTGTGTTTGACAAGTTTCTCCATCCAACCGCCGTGAGCTAATGCAATGCCTCCTGCACGTTTAGATCCTTCAGATATGGTGAGCATCCAAGCCTGGCATAAATCATGATAAGCCAAGTCTTTGTGAAATGAATGAGCAGCATTATGCCATTCTGGTAGTCGGTGAACAGTATATGAGGCACCATCAAGGAATGATAGTGATGTAGAGATTTGTTGTTCTCCCGGAGGTAGAAAATGTGCAGTGTAATCTGATAAAGCAGATATATAATCATTAATAGCTGCCTTGACTCTAATGTAAGCGTAATCACCCATTGGGTCAGTCTTATAGGGGAAAGCGGCCTCAATCTGGTCAATATACTGAGATAGGGCATCTAAAGAAGAACTAACAGTTGGTCGGGGGACCATCTCTGCAACCTGAACATTGAGTTGAGGGTTGCGCTCGCAAAGCTTGATAATCAAATTCCTTAGAGACTTTGTATTCTGTGACTCAAGCAATCGTTCCATAGGCAATGATCGACCAGCATAGTCGGATGTGATTACTGTTCTTAACCGCTTTGTCGATCGTTGTTGAGGAGGAGTAGTACGCCTGGCAGCTCTGACATTGTTGTTGACACCGGCTGGAGTCCGAGCATGATGAGCAGTACTATCTTCATCCTGAATGTGCATTTCCTCATCAAAAGAGGCCTTCCGTTTGGCTCCTAAAAATTTATTAGTTTGAACCCCAGTGAGCATGATAAAATGCAAATTAAAAAAAAACCTTACCTTGAGGAGGAGACATCGGCATATGCTTTTGACCGTGCTGTTGTTTCTGATCGTTAGTCATCCAGGGAGACAGAACACCTGCGCTGCTCATGATTGCGAAGAGGAAAGAGAGAGAGAGAGAGAGAGAGAGATAGGAAAGGGAGGCAAGAAACGAGAAAAGTTTGGAAACAACACAACGCCAATGACGTTGTCGGGGGCAACCTCGACCAGACAACAACAACAACAAGAAAGGAATCTGAAAATTCGACCCTGAAGTTCTTTCTGTTTAGAAAGGAGATTAATTGTGTAAATAGTTTTTTATTGCTCTCTGTTTTACGTATTTTGTATGGTTTTTTCATCTAATTTGAGCCTCGTTAGTTAGTTTTTCAGCTGTTTAGTCTTGGGGGGGGACTCACTCTGGTTGCCGGTTGCATCCCAGCCTATTTCCGACATCATCCATCATCATCACTCAACCCATCACCAACCAAAAAAGAAAAAGGAAAACTCGATCCCCTTACTAAATTACTCGGTAATATAGAGTAGGTTACATGATGGAGATATCGCCCTCAGTCCTCACCTTTTCCTGTAAGCATTTTTTATTATTATTATTATCCACCTTGACGATGATGATGGAAGCTTACCTCGAGGAAAAACAAGCGCCTCTTACTCGGCCTGTCACGCAGAGTCTCCATCTTAGCAATACTTCACCGGACCCATTGGCCTTTAAAGTGAAGACTACTGCTCCTAAACTGTATGCGCTCTTATCCCAATTTCGAATTTCAATGTTGTATAATTAACTTATAAATTTAGATACTGCGTGAGACCCAATGTCGCTATCCTTCAATCGGGATACTCTGTCGACGTATCTGGTAATTTACATTTATATTTCATCTCGTTGTTGTTGTTATTTGCCATTGCTCACTCTGTTTTCGTTTCAAGTCGTTTTGCAGGGATTTGAAGAGGAGCCAGCTCCAAACTACAAATGCAAGGATAAGTTCCTGATCCAGACTCTTCGACTGCCTCAAGATGCTGATTTAACTATTCCGCCTGCCGACCTGGTGTGTATCTTTCTTTTTACTGGAATCAAAACTAATTGCTAACCTATTCATTCAGTGGGAACATTTTGCAAGCAATCCGAAACTTAAGGCAGGTGACTTTAAGATCAGAGTTCATTTTGATCTTTCAGCCGATAGTCAACCTCAACCTCAAGGATCTGCGCCGCCATTGGTGAGTAAAGAATACGCTGCATGTTTTTTTTTTTTTTTTTTTTGTACTTACTCTGCAGTCACCGATTCCACTCTCAAATGGCGACAGCGAGAGCCCAGCAAAGGAAGCTGTAACTCCTCCAATGATCCACACTCAACAGCAGCAACAACAGCCATTGGATCATCATGGGGAGGATGCGGTATCCACACCGAGGGAAGCTCCACAGTCCCCTGGTAGGATTGGAGAAGGAAAGCAGGAGCAGCCAACCTCTTGGAAGGGCCAAGTGGCTGAATTATCATCAAATGCATCTACTGCCGCGAGTGAGCTTGCTGATTC
Organism: Trigonopsis californica; assembly: GCA_030574475.1. Classification (NCBI taxonomy): domain Eukaryota; kingdom Fungi; phylum Ascomycota; class Trigonopsidomycetes; order Trigonopsidales; family Trigonopsidaceae; genus Trigonopsis; species Trigonopsis californica. The sequence continues at coordinate 57,742 of JAJMFC010000020.1, forward strand.
AGCAGCCAAGAATTTGCGGTCAGCTACTGGTCATCATGGAAATGAACGGGATGAAGTTAGCCATAATGGTGTTAATCAAGGTTCGGCATCTGCACAAGCATCTGCAAGTACAAGATCTGATCTTGCTCAACGACTTGCAGAGGCTGAAGTAGAAATTGCTGCATTACGTAAAAAGCTCTTCAAGTTTGAAAGTGAGGATGAGAGTAACTTAAGGCGTCGCAAGGCAAGCGAACTTCAGCAGCAACAACAGCAGCAACAAAGCGAGAAAAGCCAAACAGCGAAATTGGGATTGGCTACTCGTCATCAAGCTGCGGAGGGAGTGTCTATTCCTATTGTTGCACTTCTCTGTCTCATCACCTTTATCCTTACATGGCTATTCTTCTAGGGTTTGTAAGGGAAAAAAAAAAAAAAAAGGGTTTAAAATCAGAGGTAAACAAGTTCACTATAGCTCTATTCCCTCCGGCTCCAGCCCAACTCGCGTACTCGCTCCCCCCATTCATTATGCACAATATTGGAAATTTATTTTTATTTAATTTTTTTTTTTTTTACTTACATCGTATCTCCCTCCTCCTTATATAACTTTCACCCCCCTGAAATTGTGGTTTTTTCTTTTTTTTTTTTTCTCGCCTATCTTTTTGTTAGAAAAAGAAAAAGATTTTCCGTTATATATATTTTTTTATTTTTCCTTCCATGATGCTGTATATATATATATATAAAATAATAAATATATTACAGACATTGTTATTTTTACTATTATATATAAGATATATAAAAAAAAAAAAATAAATAAAATTTTTTTAAAAATCATCACCACGGGATAATACCTCCTTCACTGTAGGTCTTAAAATAAGTGTATGTTCAAATTGTGCAGTATATGAACCCTTTACATCGACCAAAGGTAAATAATCTTGAACAATACCAGCTTTAACTAAATTATTTAGTGCAAGTAAATATTTTTCTTCACCAAGTCTATCAAGATATCTCCTACAAAATGGGAGTGTACCAAAATTTTTATCAATTGTATTTAATAAAGTTTTCGCTTTATTTAATCTTAATGGTGCATGAATACCTTTACGACGAGCATAATGTGAACATTCACCTTGTTCATTAACATATCCTTTACCTGTTGATCCAAATGTTTCAATTGCGAATAATTCTCCTTCTTCCATCTTTGTTGTATCTCCATTTTTAACAATTGGAACACTTTTACCACCATGAATCTCATATGGATTAATATTATGCCCATTCAAATTTCGAATACATCTAATTGGATATGTTTTACCTTCCAATTCCAATTCGTATGATTCCATTACTTCTTGAATTGCTTCACCAATATCAGTTAATCTCACATCAATTCCTGCTTCTTTTACTCCTGTATTGGTAGCTTCTTTTACTGCCTCCAATAACTTATCATACTTGTCATTAAATGTCATTGTAAATGCGCTATCAATGATATTACCATTCACATGTACTCCATAGTCAACCTTCATAACGTCATCGGCTCCTAATACTGTAGTATCTCCACCATTTGGACTATAATGTGCTGCAACATGATTTCGACTAAGACCCGTAGGGAATCCAATTCCTGCATCAACTCCTTCAGTACCCGATTCACTAAGTGCTCGCACACTATCTTCAATCATATCAGCAATCTCAATCATTGACATGCCTGGCTTAATATGACTTCGAGCATATTTACGCACTTGCCGATGGATTTCTGCACCTTTGCGAAGATCATTGGTCCTATCAAACATTGCACGATCTAATGCCCTCTTTTCTTCATTTGTAGTTCGATACCTATTCTGGTCATGCGTATATTCACTTATATCGCATTCCGGGTACTTGTGGTTTGGGAATAATTTCGATAGTGGAACTCGCGGTGGCTCACTCTGTTCACTAGGTGTACCTTTACCCTTCTTTTTCTTATTTGACTTTTTCTTTTTCTTTTTCTTCTTTTTGTCTATTGTTGCCTCTGTTAGCTAGTTAAAATAATGAAAAGAGACATGATAGATATACCTGTTTGATCTCCCTCGGGATTATTGTTATTATCATTTTCTACCTCGTCGTCGTCATCCTCATCTTCAGAATGTTGCTGTTTATTATTATTATCATCTTGCACTAAAAATTTTTTTTTTTTTCTCTCTTGAAGTTAGCCACTTTAAAGGAAACTTCCATCCATTGAATCTAACAGGGTTTTCACTTACGCTTTGCCTTACTCAACTGCTGAGTAACAGACTCAGCTGCTTCCGAGGCAGCTGCTTGAGTCATTGTCGTTTTTGACAGGTGAAATGAATGAATTTACAAAAAATTGCCCATCCTGACGTTACCGGTTTTAATTAAAAAATGGGCTCGTTGGGAGATCTACCCCTGCCTAATTGGGAGGGACAATCTGATAACGTTTTTAAAGTAAGAAACACCGGATCAAGAATCAGAATAAACTGCGGAGGACTATATATAAATCAGGACAAAAGCTGGGTTGACTATTCTTAATAGTGCCAATTTTCTTTTTTTTTTTTAAAGATATATCCTCGGAGCGAGCGCGGGCGGGGTGGTCGGCGGTATTCTAGTTGCAGATGCAAAGATCATTGAGCGCTTCCTACCTATGGAAGAGACAGCAGCAGCAGCATCATCAGCAAGGGTGTTATTTCTTTTCAACGTCGAGGTCAGCTCAAGATGCGATTATGGCTCCGAGGAGTAGTCTATACGATGTTATGGAACTTCCAGTTACAGCATCAAATCGTGATATCAAGAGGCGATTCTATGAATTGAGCAAAATGTATCACCCTGATCGGAATCGTGATAAGCCAATTATGGAGAAAGAGGCATCACAAAAAAAGTTTCTAGCTGTCAATGAAGCATATTCTGTGTTGGGTGATTATCAGAAGCGAGCGGCCTACGATCGTCATCATCAGCAACACCGTCCACACCCGTTTCGGACATCGCCGACAAGTGGATCAGATTACTATCGTGCCCGCGCAAATAGGTACAATCGTACGAGGGGCAAATACTACGGGCCACCCCCAGGATATAATAATACAAGAGCAAGTCAAGATTCTGGGCCTACTAGAGCCCACAATACATCATCATCATCATCAACTTGGTCTTACTACGAGACAGTAAATCCTCGATCCCCATTTCGCGACGATAGTTCTGCGGGTCATTTTGATCCACACAGACACTTTCTTGTTCATCAAAGAGTCGAACGTCGCCATCAGGCAACTACTCAACGTCGACAACAAATGCGTTCAGATGCTGAATCACATGGATCTGATACTGGCTGGAGAATGGGTACTATGTGTGTTATTTTTGGAGTGATTGCTGCTTTTGGCTGGGGCGCTAAATCTCATTAGTTATTGTTATTGTTGTTGTTGTTTCATAATGAGTGAATGTCTGGGGTTGTCTTTTTTCATTTTTTTTCATTTTTTTTTTCCTTAAGAGAGAGCTGATGTTTTCTATAGGACGTGCAATGCATGTTATCAAGTTGTTGAGGGGGGGATGCATACACAAGGAGAAATGATAATTCTTTTTCAATCTTGTATGTATATTTAAACATTCTACTTTAAAAAAAACAAAAAAAAGAATATTATCAGTAATACTTAGTTTTCAAAAGTTAGGGAAGCACCAAGCTTGTGAACAGGCTCGTTGAGTCTTTGGGTGTCAATTTGGAGTCCCAGCCCGAGACGTACACCAGGTCGAAGACTCTGAGAATAAGCGATAGCTGCGATACCCTTATCATTTAGCTTAGCCTTTGCAAAAGCATCCTTATCAAGCTTATACTTTGTAGCTAATTCAAGACCAACTGCAGGAGCTGCAGTCTTGGAATCCCATGTTGCTTTTGAACCAATTTCGACCAAATCGCTAACTTTATGATAATAAGCAGCTGAGAAAACGGAAAGGGAATCAGTAGCAGTTACAGATGCAGTATAAAGAGGAGAGGCGTATCCAATTGCAGCAGAATATCGGGAAATACGTCCCTTGAGTACATCGTAGCCAATTTCTCCACCTGCAAGGAATCCATCGTGTCCAACAGTAACATCTCCAACAAAGCTAGGACCTTTAAGGAGATCAAAGAATCCACGTGCATGAAGAGATGGTTGAGAAAAGTATACAGCAACTTTTGCAGCCCTGTTTGCAGTAGCTGGGAAGTATGAAGTTGCCAACTCAGTCTTGAGACCAGGGGTGAGAGCATCAGAAAGTTCAACTTTAGAATCAAGAACATTCTTTGTTGACCATGATTGTGTCAATGCAAGACCTGATGCTTTATCAGCATATTTAGCTTCAATTGACCCGTCAATAACTCCTGGACCAGAGTTGCGACCCCGAGCAGTGAATGCAACCCCATTGGGTGCTTTAGTCTTTACCTCTAGGGCAGCATTTGCCAAATGATAGAAATCCTTGTTGAGGATATCCTTGGTAGGTTTACTGATATCTGAGAAAGCGGGAACAACCATCGTTTTTTTTTTGTTTTGTTTTGTTTATTAAAACAAGAAACGTCCAACGGAGACCTTTTTTTGTTTGTTGGTTGGTTGGACTGGACAAAGGGTTTCCCGGTCCCGCTCGGCCCAAGTTTCTTCCCCTGCTTGGTAAATTACACTTAACAACAACAACGCTCGGATTCGGCAACTCCCATTGGCTACAACACGACCACGCGAGTGCTTTTCGTGTTTTTTTATTTTTTTTTATTTATTTATTATCTTTGAGGAAATTATCATCTATATTGAAACAACAAAATAAAATAAAAATAGAAATAGAAATAGAAATAAAATAAAAAGAGTTATTAACCTTGATTGTCCGTTGGAGATTTTTTAATTTGATTTAATTTTTACCTTTTTTTTTTTTTTTTTCTTTCTTCATGTCTGGCGTTTCTTTGTAGCTGGAGTAGATTTCCGCTTTGCCGCTTTAGTAGTTGTTTTACCAACAGTTCCTGGTGAAGATGCTCTAGATGATGGGGTCCCCGGTGGTGGAGGAGTCCCCTTGTGTCCCGCGACAAAACTTGCTGCTCCTGCTCCTATTCCTGTCTTTAAATAATTCATATTAGATCCTCCACCACCACCAGCTGCCGCTCGATTTGCTGCTTGTTGCTGCATCTGTTGCATCTGTCGCTGTTGAGCGACAAGTCGTTGTTGCTGTTGTTGTGCTAAACTTGCAGGCGATTGTCTCTGTTGTTGCTGCTTTTGCTGTAAACTTTGTTGCTGATGAAGTAATGCTGCCTGTCGAAGTCGTTCTCGTTTCCGTCGCCATTGCTCAACAAAGGAAAGACGATGAAACTGACCAAATGTGCTTGCTGGCTTATCGTTCATTATTAGCATATTCTCTTCAAGTTCTGTACCTGTATGAGGTAAATCTTCATGTAATGGCCGCCGCCGCTTTTTACATTCTTTTACAGGAGCCAAATGCTTGCATGACGTCCCAATTGGCTCTTGTATTGGAGGGATGTGAGCACGTACGTGTAAATCCACATTACGAATCGTAAGTGATAGGATCTCAGACTCCATAGCCAATGCAAGAGGATCAGGGAATCTACCACCAACCGGATCTGATGTATAGAGCATATCGTGCCATAAAGATAAAGGTGTCGGCCGTAATATCGTTCGATATTCCCTCCGATATGCACTTGCATCGTTTGAATTATCACCCTTGTCTTGTGGAGAACTTCCATTACCCGTCGAAGTTTCTGGTGTACTATTATTATCGATATTGTTCTTAGATTGCGGCCCATTACCACTGTTTTGGGTCACACCACGGCTTCCATCAGGGCTATCCGTCCCTGGCTGATTATTATTATTATTACTCTTCTCGTCCAAACGCGCTGCAGCAGCCGCCGTCGTTAACGGAGGTTCTTCACGTTTACTTTGATTCTTCATTGATTGGTCATTGCTCCGAAAATTGGAAAATCGGCCCGATTTCTGAGACTCTGATGCAGCCGTAACCGAAGGAGGTCGGTGGTCAATGATTTCCAAAATAATACATCCATTGTAGAACCGTACGCCCGAATCTCTGAATACCTCAACAGCCTCTGGAGGTATCTGTTCCAACAGCACGTATTCAAAGAATTCTTTAATCATTGGATGATTGTGAGGAATAACCCCATCCTGAAATTATCAGAGAGTTAGTAGTTGAAACAAAACAACCCACATTATCCAGAACATACCTGGCTGCCGAATCGATAGTGTGATGTATGAATATGTAGCTGGACGCTAGGCTGCTCATTTTTGAACTGTTCAAGTATTTCTTCTGATGATTCCACTGCAACAATAAAATAATTGTTAATAAAGAGTTTTAAGACACATTTAAATTATGATTTTGCCCTTACTAAATCTATGGACAGGTCTCTGATCCTTTTGATCCTGCTCATGAGTCTCATCATCACTAGCTCCACGGATAACGTTCCTTCGCCTTTCAGAATGCCGAGACCCATTTATTCCATTTGAAATCCCATTGCCACTGCTATTATTATTATTGTTATTATTATTATTACTATTATTATTATTATTATTATTATTATTATTATTTGTTATACTGGGACCAGCCAATGCTGATGTAGGATGTGATGCATTTTGTCCCGGACCAGAACCAGCCATCTTGGATCGCCCTCGGAGTGATCCATTATTACCTATTTCTGGAACAATTAAACCAGATCCGATCCCCGAGGATCGAGAATTCAAATGTGTCCCTGGTCGTGATGAAGCCATATTTTTAATTTTTTGATGAGTTGACGATTTATTTGCTGGTGAGACCAAATTTCAAACAACAACTACAAGCAACTGATGGAACCATCCTTTTCGCAGGCTTGTAACCCCCCGCGTGTGTGTGCCCTCCCCCTTTGTAAATTTTAGACTCTAGATTGAACAAGTCTACAACAACCCAGATTTCTTTGGATTTCTCGGGAATAAGGTCTCTCTCGTCGTTTGTTCTTGGTCTCCGCGATGGGAGCTTGGAGTTTATTTTGTCTCGCATTTTAGTGCGGCTGGAGCATCTTAAGAGTTTTACAATACAAATTACAAATATGGTTCAAAAACTAAAGGATAAGAAGGAACGCCGTGTCTCCAATATATTATAGATTTATAGATTTATACAGGTCCGGGTCTTTTTTTTATAAATAGCATTATTCATTGATGTCATTCGGTTTCGGATCAGAGATATCTTCTTGCGCTTTGCGCCCAACTCCAAAAAGTGCTTCCTCCTCTTCCGATGCATATTCAGCCATCTCTTCCAACTCACGGACTCGTTGCTTTTCAATTGGGGAGCGGTTCGAGTCGCTATTAGTATCTGGAGTTACTTCAACATTTTTTATCCGAGTTTTAGAAAGGACAGATACTGGTACTAATTTAGTTGCTTCCTCAGTTAAATTGCGTACAACTGGAGCTGCTTCGTAAGTGGTCCTTGAAGGAGCTGTAGTAGTAGTGGTAGTTGCTTCGGTTGCAGAAACGCCTGTTCGATTCATTTTCGGGGGTGGGCCATTTGGCAGTGGAATATTAGCAACATAAGATGGTATTTGCATCTCAGATTCATCCTCGCTGTCAAAGGCATCTCTATCGAAGGGTATATATTCGTAACCGAATGGTGCTATTCCTTTGTAGCTTCATATTGATAAACCGTTAGATAAACGAATGAATATTCTAATTGTTAGTTATCGACTCACTTAAAGACAGGATCCCAAAATATACTATCGCGTTCACGACCTGGCGGAGGACGACGCTTTTCATCAAACTGTTGATTCTGCTGTACTTGGGCTTTGACACCAACTTTTTCTCTGGCTGCTTTAACCTGGATCAAAAGATCTTGGAGATCATCCAGCTCACTTGAATTAGATGGTGTCCAATTATTAGGCTCAACCTCTTGCTTATGTTGTAATTGCTTAATCTGCTTTTCTATCCGAAACGGGTTCTGTCGAGCCAGTTTTTCATTCCTCTGTAACTGCCGTTCTGCTTTTGCCTTCTTCAGGACTCTCTCCTTGTCCTTGCGATCTATATTCTGTCAGCATTATTCGCTATTTATTTTCTCTGGACAACACAAAGTAAAACATACGTTGAGCCATTGCGGGGTTCATACTGTCGGCTTTTGCCATGGCTATAGGATGTCTGAGTTGACATGCTTTTCAACTATTTCACTGTAAATGTTGACTTCAACTTAATCTCCAACTGGGACCTAAGTTGGGACTTCTACTTTGCGGTCACGTGGCCGAGATTTCTCGATATTTTCTATATAATCTTTGGACAACGGGAGCGTGTATTGCAAGGAATATGAATATATTGATATAATGTCGCATTTCGTAGAGTAAAGGAGATATCATCGTTTAATTTTTTTTAACTTTTCTGTGCATTAATTGCACACGACCATTGAAGGATCTACTTGAGGGTTTATCACGTGCAAGCCAGAATCAAGAATATATATATATAAGTTAGGTAGCGATGAGTGGCTCTATTGTGAGCAGACATGTAGTACCTATCAAGCGGTTTTAACTCAGAAGACTCGATACTACAAGACGCGTTGTAATTTACAGCATTTCTTTAAATTATACGGAAAAAATATCAAAACTCCGTACCCACACTTGTCCAAATTTTTAAGTTGAGCTAATTTTGAGACTCGAATCGTTCCTGTTCAGCAGTTATCGCCATTTCCTCTGAGACGCGATGATTCGCCATAAATCTATCAAATTAGTTTCAACACAATTTAAGATACGCCAATTCTTTTTTTTTTTTTTTTTTTCAAAACTTACAATGCCCCGTGTAATATACTGAGCTGTTTCATATAATCTGCCTGAACAGCTGCTACCCTAACTAGGTTTTCCATATCGGCTAAATTAGCTTGTAATTTGGCCAACTGAAGATGAAGCTGCGACATCTGTCGAGGCTTTAAAGCCACATTTTGTTGAGACGTTCTTGGACGCGCTTGCATAGTTTAAAAAATCCGAGAGAGAAATAAATCCTCTTCAGCTTATCATCTATTATTGTTATATGATGGATGGACATTATTATTGTTGTTGTTGGGATGAAAAAAAAAATGGTTACCCTGGGAACGAATGTAAATATTGAATCGATGACTTGAAGTGCGTCAACTAGATCCCATGTCTAACTTGGCCCTTCCATAGGCATATCAAATATCAAGACTAGTCTTTTTCTTCTTCTTCTTCTTCTTTCTTTCTCCAGTCGCAATTATATACGCATGCTAGCTCATAATGCCTCGGCAGAATCAGAGTTTGAGCCACTTGAGCTAATTGGATATGGATCATTTGGCAGCATCCGCAAAGTTCGACGTAGGACCGATAATCAGGTTAGATAACAAGCCATTTGAAGAAAGTTATGTAGAATACTAACGTATGATGGTCTCTTCCTTTCTTTTTAGATTCTAGTACGGAAAGAAATTCTATATCGGCATATGAATGACAAGGAACGGGGCCAACTTGTTGCGGAATTATCAATATTAAGCTGTCTCAAACACGACAATATTGTAAGATATTTCCATCATGAACATATTGAGCAACAGCAAATTGTTCACTTATACATGGATTATTGTCCACATGGTGATCTTGGCAAAGTCATTCGTGAGCATGCCTCATGCAAAAGTTATATACCCGAAGATACTATTTGGAATATTTTCAGCCAGCTTGTACCGGCTCTTTATCGATGTCATATTGGAGGAGATCCTGCCCCCATTGAAGGTAGTATTAAGCTAAGCTTCGATCAAGAACAACATCCAACAGAGGGTATTATAGTGCACAGGGACCTTAAACCAGATAATATCTTTCTAGGTCCAGACTGGACAATAAAGCTTGGAGATTTCGGATTAGCAAAAGTTATTCGAGATACCACTATAATATCTAACAGTTATGTTGGTACACCAATATATATGAGTCCTGAAGTACTTGACGGGTTACCATGTACAACGAAAGGAGATATATGGGCATTTGGTTGCGTAATTTATGAATTGTGTACGCTTGAGCCTCCATTCAATTCTAATACCCTTATGCAATTGTCTGAATCAATACATAAAAGCAAATATCGACCAATCCCAGAGTTTTATTCTCATGGATTGAGTCAAGTAATTGCTGCATGTTTGCAAGTTGACCCAACAAATCGCCCCACTGTTGAGGCACTAATAGATTTACCTGTGGTAAAAATTTGGAGAAGAGATCGACAAGTTGCTAAATCAATTGAAGCTCTGAATGAATGGGAATCACGGCTTATAAAAAGGGAACAAGAATTATCAGTTCGAGAATCTCAACTTGTTGAATGGCACGAAAAGCAAGCAGTCTTGGAAGAATCATTCAAGTGTCAAATACGAGATGAACTAAGGGTAAAATTTGAAGCTGAGCTACAAGCGAGAATTGAAGAAGAAATGAAAGTGATCAAAATCCGTCAACCTGATGAAGAGACTACTAGTAGTAAAGGAAATATAATAGTCAGTGCAGAAAGTGATAATTCAAAAATTGGCAAAGTAACAGCTGCAGCTGCTGCATGGACTAAATTTTATTCCCCCATTGTTGCTAAACATAATAGTCAAACAAACAGGGATAATAAATCCAAAGTAAAGATTTCAGATTCTCCAATGGATATCACAATGCTATGTTCACCAAGGGGGGATGATTTATTTTCAGCATCTCCCTTGGTAACACGAACAAAGTATGGATTAAGATCACCATTAAGACTTGGACAGGTGAAGTCTAAAAATCGACAGACACAGCAAATATTGGGCCAATTGGATGCGAGTGAGATCAATTGCCCTCTGTCATCATCATCTGATGAATCCAAAGCGAATAAGTCAGCAGGAGCAGGAATTAATCCAAGAAAATTATTTCGGACAAAGAGCACAACAATAACAGGTAATGATGAAAATTATAATCAAACATATACCAACAAGGCAATAAGCGATAATAAGGATAAGCCAACAGGCGGTAGAGTCAATAGGAGAACACAGTCATTTGCAGGAGCGACATTTACCAATAATAACAATAATAATAATCTCTGGGCAAAAGATGAATTTATGAATTTTAGATGACTCATGTATATAGATTATGAGACACACAGGAAAAGAAAAGAAAAATATCAAGTAAGTGTACTATATGTACGTAAAGTTTCCCAAAAAAAAAAAAAAAAAAAGGAAATAATAAAACTCTCATTCTTTATTGCTATCATTTTCTTCCTTGATAATAGATTTTACCAATTTTTCAACCCCCTTTTCATCAGATCCGACAACGAGGCGACCATTATTCCAGTCAACCACGAGGGGACGAAGAAATTGATGACCTTGTGATTTTAATAAAGACTCTGCAGATTTGAGAGTATTAGCACCAGGAATAAGGTGAGATAAAAATTGTGATTCTGTTGGAATACTACGATCTCCAGTAGGTAATGGACCAGCTTTAGTATCGGATTGTTCGGCAGCATTAAGCTGTCCTAAAGTTAAACCAGACTGTGGTTTTCGGGCATACTGAACAATTGTCTTCAATTGATCAGAAGTAGGAGGTTGTTCAGTCACTTCCAAATCATAATTCTTCCTTGTTGGACCCTCTGAATGTCCCTGCAAGTATTTGAGAATCTGCATAGATGGAAGTGATCGGGCATCATGGCTTACAACAAGAAAAATAGGTTAGTTAGCTAAATAACAACGGACCATTGCAACCTACAAAAGTGTAACAGATGGCGGTCGAAGGAAGGCTCTAAACATTTCTTGTTTGACTTGAAGGAAAGATGTGGGGGTGGGAAGTTGAAAAAGTAACTCTGACGTATTTAGCCCGGGGAGGAGGAAATCCTCAATAGCTGGGACGAAGATATGGTGAACGTGACTACCACCTTATTATGATCAATCACCAACGAGATGGACGACGATTTGGTGATGGCTCAATACAAACATTTACATGGCATTTTAACGCACGGAAAGAGAATTCAAAAAGAAAAAAAAAAAAAAAAAAAAAAAAAAAAAAAAAAAAAAAAAAAAAAAAAAAAAACAAGTGGAATTAGACTACTTGATACAAATTCTGTAGTTGAATGGACATCCCAGCCAGCTTGAACATTTTTCTCATGAATTGAGTATATTGATATGAAAGAGAAAAAAAAGGGTAGCTTAGTTGGAGTTCATCTTCCTCTTGCCATTAGTCAATGTGACGTTGACGAATCGTCCTATCGCAAGTTTTGTCAGTAGCAGAAAAAAAAAAAAAAAGTTATAAACAGCCACAATAGTCACGTACGGTTATAGAGCTGACGCTTGCGGGCACGGCCCTTAGGAAGCTTGTGCTTCTCCTGTTTCTCAACTTTAGGGGTCTGAGACTTGACCTTTCCGGCACGAGCAAGAGATCCGTGGACTTTACCCTGTAGACATAAAAAGATATGGGGTCAGTATTTTCTTTACCGCTGATTTGGAATAACGATAAAAGCTTACCATGTTGTGACTTGTTGTTTATATTAGAGAGATGCTTTTGTTGGAAATCTGTCGGCTTTCCTAGTAGGATTTGCTCTTGTTGTTGTTAAAGGGTTTGATTATTTTTTTTTCCTTCTCCCTCAACTCGAGTTCTCAAAGGCTTTAATTACCCTCCTTTGACAAAACGCCACCCAATCTGGGGCCATTTTTTGCGTCGGCGGCGCAAACCCTAATGAGCGTGACTGCGTTTTTTAGATTTCTCCCAACAAGATAAAAAGACCACCCAAGTTCGGCGATTAGGTGACTTTAATAACGAGAAACCTTTGCCATATGTTATTAAACTGTACTTGTGTTTGATTTGTTCTAATTGGAAAGTATTGTTGAAAATTTTTTTTTTTTTTTGAAAGGTAGATCGTACGTAGTTTTTTTTTTTGGCAGATGACTACTACTGCTCTGCTTAGCTATAGATTTTTGCGTAATTTTTCTCTTCATTCTCACTGTAGTTTGGTCCTTTTGCTATTCAGTATGGCAGCTGCTGTCCTGGTGTTTTTCTGACATTACCGGTTTGGGTCAATTGCGGGGCTGTGTGTGTACGTCATCGGGTCATTGTTGGTTCACTCCTTGTTTGGGACTGTTGCAGGTGATCTATATATAAAAGCCAACAAACCACAACCTTCATCTTTCTTCTCCTCCTCCATTCATTTTATCATAATTAAACCTACAAAATGTCGCAAGTTATTGTACGGAATCTGTCGAATGATGTCTCTGAAGCTGAGATCCGCAAGTTCTTCTCGTTCTGTGGGCATGTGAAGAATATTTCAGTTTTCCCAACCGCTTCAGCTGAGTATCCTGGTACAAAGGAGGGGCGAGTTGAATTTGAAAAGCCTAGTGCTGCAAGTACAGCTCTTCTTCTCAATGGCACCCGTCTGGGATCTACAGACGTGGTTGTTGAAGAAGGTGGTGCAACCTTGAGTGACGTAACAGGAGACAAGGGCACAGATGATAATAAAGATACTCTATCCCAGGAGGATAAACCTCGTGCTGCTATCCTTGCTGAGCTTTTAGCACAAGGTTATGTATTGAGCGATAATGCTCTTAATAAGGGAATTGAGTTAGATAAAGAGCATGGCATTTCATCTCGATTTACAGATTTTATAAAGAATATTGATAGCAAATTCCACGTTTCGGAAAATGCTGCTGCAACTGATAAAGCTTATGATGTGAGCGGCAGGATTCAAAATGCTCAAAATACTTTACAATCTTACCTGGAAAGAGTTCTTTCTACTCCTGCAGGAAACAAGGTTAAGCAATTTTACACAGATGTATCAAAGACTGCTTTGGATATTCATAATGAAGCTCGTCGTCTTGCTGATGAAAAGGAAAAGGAAGAGGCGACGACGGCATCATCATCTGCTCCTGCTGCGAGTACCACCACTAGTTCATAAAAAAAAAAAACAATAAATAATGTATCTGTATTATCCATTTTCCAAAGATATATGCTTTGCTAAAAAAAAAAATTTAAAAACACCCCCCGCCCCCAATTTTAATCGATATTTTTATTTTGATTTTTATATTCGCGAGGCGATTGAATGTGTCCTTGCTGACTCCAAAGGCCGAGAAGATTTTTTTGAGCTTTTGCTTGTAAGCGACGATAATAAGATTCTTTACCATTATATTGAGCACCAGTTTTTGCTTCATAAACAGTTGCAAATCCACGACGTAACATATCAGCACCAACATCACGTAAACCATTCCATTTTAAAATATGAACATGACCAACAACTCTACCATATTGATCAAGATTAAATAATTTAACCCAAACATTATGACCTAAAAGATATGATGTAAGCCAATTTAATGCTTCTTTACCAAATGGTTGTCCAGGTTGACCAAAATGTGCCATTTCAGGTGCATCAATTCCACATAATCTAATATGAATTGTTGAATTTGTAAGCCTTAATCTTGTCTTTTTAAATCCTTGTTGAGAAGCAAGATTGTCTTTGCCATTCTTTTTTCTTCTTTTTTTATCAAGCCCAAATACTTTGCGCGCTGCTTTCCATAATACATGTCGTCCACCATCATCATTATTCTTAATAAATGTACCTGTACTTGTATTTGTATTTGTATTATTATGATTGAACCATCCTCCTGACTGCTGCCGTAATGATTTAGCTGCAACTTTCTCTACCCTTTGCCTTGATAATCCTGATCCTGGTATATTAGGTACATGACGAAGCCAACCCCACCCAGCCCATATTCCACCAGGGGTATGAAATAATCGAAAATTATCTCCATCTCCAACACTAACAACTTTACCATAAATTATTCGACCAGGTATCATTTCACCAGTATTTAAATCTTTATGAACTAAATCAATACTTGGATTTAAATGTCCTGCTGTTGGAATCCTTTTTAAATATCTTCTGTAAAATCGACTAAATACTATTACCGTGCCTGCTGCAATTACTGCTACACTTATAGTCTGTGGGTTCCATATGGATCCTCTATCCTCGCCCTCATCATCATCACCACCACCACTAGAATTCGTAAAAATTGATGATATAAAGAATCTCTTATTGTCTTTTATTTTTTCTTCATCATCTTTGCTAGCCCATAATAAACGGTTAATTATATCATAGCCCATTGCTGGAGATAAACGCGCTTTAAACTCCTGATCATATCAAAACAAGAATTATCCACGCCCCCGCGGCAAACTCCGATTTCATATATATTTTGCAAATCAAGATAAAATTCAAATTACACAATAGCCGCCTGGTCGTTCGCTGCGTTGGTCTCTCTCTCTTCTCTTATTTGTTTACCTTTGTCTTGGATATTTTTCCCCCTTGGGACCAATAACACGTGGTCACATGACGCCGCCAGATTTTATAGATTTTATATCTACGAGCGTTTTATTCTGAAAAATCTTACAAATTTTTTTTTTTCTTTCTTTCTTTCTAGAGAAACTCCATACCAATTCCAAACTGTATCCCCTTACGTGGAAGATCTCCTTGTCGAATTGCTAATGGAAGGCAAAAATTAAGTTCAAATCTTGCAACAGGATGTCGATATATAAGTCCTAATCCAGCAGCAACTGATGGGAATTCAGTTAATTGTTTCCAACTTGATTTAATATCTCCTTGATCAAGTGGTAATGCGCTACCTCCATTTATAAATCCTTGTAATCGAAGTGGTGATTCTCTACTAAGACGAGGTAATCTTGTAATAATACTTGTACCTCCAGCAAGATAAATTTCTCCTCCAATTGAATCATTTCCATCTTTAGGTCCTAATCCACCTAAACTAAACCCTCTTACTGAATTTGGACCTCCCAAATAAAATCTGTCCAGTATATTTGTATTTGGTTGCTTGGATTTACTACTATCAAACTGACCCAACCCGTATAAGATTCCTCCTCTTGCACCTAAACTCAAAGTGACATCTCCCTTTGGTGATGATGATACAACTTGTCCTTCTGCCTCAGTCTTTGCAAATGATGTGCTTCCGCCTAGTGGTCCATATCCTGCCAGCTCTTGCTTGCAACGTAGAAATGTACCGTTCTGAGGCAGTAGCTTATCGTCCCGCGTATCCAAAGTGAGACAAGTAAAAAGTGATGATTTAACGCTATCTCCAGCTCCTGACCGAATTGTATCAGAAGCATTAGATCCAACATCAGTAACAGTTCTCCAGGCAGCTTCGTATCCATATTCACTTTGAAGATATTTTTGAGGCTCTGATAATACTTTAGCAGTTATTCCTCTCAAGACTTGATCATGTGATGCGTAGGGACTAATTCGAGATGTAACAAATGCTCCAATGTCCAACTTATGATATGGAGAATCATTTATAGGACTTGTAAAGTTCGCAACATATGATGATCTTGTACGTGTTCCAAATGTTGACTCAACATTAATAGCTTCTGCTCCACCAAATATATTCTTGTAATTTAGCGAAACGTACGCGCTACCTTCGCCATTGCCGAGATCTGTCCCTGTACGCAACTTGAATTTTTTAGCTTGCCTTAAAAAAAGAATCGTATCTAAATTAAGCGTATCAGCAGGTTGACCGGGTACTTTAATACTATCATTAGCAAGGTCCAATTTATAAAAAATCGAATCAAAGATGCCAAATTTTGCTAGTTTATTGGTTGATGCATCCAATTCTTTTAAAAATCCATCAATATTCATATTCCGAGATAATATTGGAGTAATCTGTTTCTCAATGAGCCGTGTCCTAGTATTGTTGGCGCCATTCACTCTTAAAGATGATACATTAACGGGGCGTGTTGAGTTGGTAGCCAGCTATGACAAAAGAGTTAGTCCACCTCCACATGTAACAGGAAGGACCTCAGTTTTGGGGACATACCACTGCTTCTAGTGCTTCCATCATTCGAATACGTCGCTGAGCGTGAATGTAATCATTGTCAATCTTGTCATCATTGTCTGCTCGTCGAGCACTCAGTCGATCAAAGAGCTTCAATAACAACGGTCCTTGTTTTAGCAAAATATGAAATCAATTGCATATAATAAAGAGCACAAATAAACTCACATCTTGCGACATGTGATTCTTCAAAGGGCTAGAATAACCACTACGCTTTCGTCTGTTCCGTCTTTTTCTTTTCTTCTTTTCTCAAATCTTGTGAATGTTAGAGCTCCATTGGCCTTTCAGTTTCTCGAAGGGGTTGTCCTGGTAACTGTCTACGCTGAATTACCGTCAATTTCAACACCAAATCCTCAGACGTTATCAAGAGTGATTCTGGGGTACATTATCCCCTTTATCTATATCGTATACTTTGTAGAAACTGAATACCCTGACTAGACCGATTATTATTAGATAGAGTACTATCAGCTATGAGCGTTTCTCCCGTGCAAGTTGTTTTCTTTCCCTCTAGTTTTTTTTTTTTTTTTTTTTTTTTTGATTTCACCGCCTTCTCGTATGAAGTAGGTTCTTTTTAGCAATATAAATGTTTTAAGATAACTAAATGAAACGATATGGAGTTAGGAAAGTTTGCTCTGATCGAAAGTTGCTAAGACTAGGCACATAGTCTTTGTTAAAATGGCTGTTCTATGTGATCGACAAGCATTTTGAGAGTATACATGCAGCAAACAAGGTAATACAAGGCTAGATCTATTATTCTATACGACGGACTACACAAAAACAACAACCATCCTAAGGCTAAAAGTGCGAGACATTGCCATCTCATTGTTGCCTCGGGATGGGTTGTTGTTGGGCGTTTACTCCCAATCGAAGAGCCTCGTCGAAAATTTCCGAAATCAACCCTCGCCATCCAACAAAAGATCGATAATCTAAATCTGGAATAATAACAAGAAATGGTATGGATCCTTGAATCGAGAGATCGTTTAGTTTTTCTAGTGTGCTGACAATATATGATTTTTATTTATTTTTTTTTTTTAGGCACATCGAATATTAGTTCAAGTCGTCTTGACTGGAGCTCAAGTTTTCGGTAAAGCTTTCGCCCAAGCTTATCGACAAGCAGCTGCTCAAAGTGCTGCCAATAGTACAAGCGCAGGAGCAGCAGCTACAGCTGCTAGGCGGTATGGTGTTTCAACTCAAGAGGCTTGCCGAATACTCAATGTAAAGCGGGAGGGACTCTCCACTGAACAATTAATGAAACAATATAAACATTTATTTGATGTCAATTCTAAAGAGAAAGGAGGCTCATTTTACTTACAAAGTAAAGTGTATCGGGCTAAGGAAACACTTGAAGCTGAGTTAAAACCTAAAGAGCCACCAAGGACCGAGCCACCAAAGCCAGAGACGGAAGCAAAAACACCCTAGAGGCGGGGGCGTCTTATCAACTGCGCGCCCCTCCCCCTTCTATAGCAATCATATCTCCAATTGGATCCCATGACATATTATATGCTTGTTTTTTTATTTTTTTTTTTCTATATTTTTATTAGTGTGTCCTGCATTTCAACTCCTCTGCACCTCATTGCCAGAACATTTTTTGTAAATAGAGAGATGCCCTTATCTTATACAGAAGGAGTAATCTAATTGTTTTATTTTTTATTTTTTTTTTTTTTATTGAGTTTGTTTCATATTTCAAAAGTTGGTAAAATTGCAATTCTTGACCTCAAGCACTCTGAGGGAATAATAACCTTTTTAATTTCTCAAACTCTTACCGTATCATAACAAGTTTATATATTTGCCGAATCATACTCTATTGATTAAACCACTGAATTTTCTTGGCTTTTTTCTCTTTCTTTTTTTTTTTGTTGTACTAAAATTACTATGTCTATAACTGATTAGATCACTTTTTTTTCACTCTAAACGAGATGTTCGATAACTATAAGGTAAGTACTCTGGCCATTTATCTGGTTCATCATCAAGAATCATCTCCGTCACAGCTTCAGCACAGCGATAAGCAACCGTCATGCCATGGCCTGAAAATCCAACACATACATATGCATTTGGATATTCTTTACGCGGAATAGGTCCAATATAAGGAGCCTCATCTTGCGTATAACCCATTATACCAGTCCAACGATTTAAAATTTTCAAATCTCCATTCTTTAAAGAAGCTGTAGAAAAACTTGGAAGAAGAACATTGACAAATGCATTCTCAAGTTCTTTTTCAACCTGAGGAGCAAAACTACTGTCATCCCATGTCCCACGTCCTTGGTCTGAAAGGGTCTCCCTTGCACCTCCTATAAGGAAGTGCTCATATTCTTCATCTTCTGGGGTATATCGGTGGATCATATATGCCCTGATAGGCTCATAGATACCTAAATTACGACCAGGAAGAGGGCAATTTCGTGTAAGAGATTTCTTTGATACTAAAAATTCAGTTACTTGACCTTGAGTAGGCTCCACATGCGGGAGCACGCCTTTATCTCCTGATCCTGCTTGGAATAGTGGTTCAGGAGTTTGCCCCGCAGTATCTAATTCTAATCCATTGGTGTAGGCATTCGTAGTAAAAACCACTTTATCAGCCACTATGGAACCTCTATCTTTTGTTTCAACAATGTATCGCCCATCACTCACTCTGTGAGTGACCTTTTTCACAGTAGTATTGGTTTGTAAATTAAGCCCTCGATCAATTGCCCATTGCAGAAGAAATGTTACAAATTTATAAGGATTAATAGGAGTTGCAGGAGCAGATATTGCTCCTTTAATACCTCCAGTACCGAATAATTTGAAAGCTTCAGGTTCTTCCCATATTTTAACATCATCTACTTTACCTCCAGCATTTCTAGTTGCATTAACCTTAGCCTTATATCGATTAAACCGTTCAGAAGAGAAAAATATATGAAATGCTTCATTATCTGACTCTTTGTTTCCTTTTAGATATAAAGTTTCACATTCAATGTCATTGTCAATAATGACTTTCTTCATATCCTCAAAGCAATCACGCTCAAATTGGCTTCTGCGTACATTATCGGAACCCTCAGGACTTGACTTAGATAATGGGCGATCAAGCCTGACCCAATGATAATATTGAGGTTGCATATGACCTCCATTTCTTCCTGATGCACCAGATGTCGCCTGGCGAGCTTCCAATAGAACGATATCAAGGTCTTTCTTCTTTTGCAGAGCATGATAAATGAAACTTGTACCTGAAATACCTGATCCAATTACTACAATATCGGCTTCCTTAGGAATATCAGCTGTAGATCTATAGTTTGCAAACTTATTGGGATTATGAAGCCACGGTGATTTTGGCGGCCCATCCATAGCAGGCATCTCATTCGCAGTCATGCTTATCTGTCAAATATAAATAAAAATTTCCCTTTTTTTCTAAGGTTTTAACTCTTGGACTTCTTAATAGTTGTACAATATGCAAAGCATCCGTCACTGGCTGCCTTGCTGTGGTGATAGATTGATGGGCCGTTCAATTGAAATGGGAGCACGTGACCGATAAGTCCATGTTTATCTTTATACTAGGTTGCCAACACCGAGCTTGGAAATCCCTATAAGATAATGGTACCGATAGACTTTTCACGCTTCAAATCCATATGCTATTATCTGGGTAACCGAGCCAAAGGATTCTGCGACTGAGAAGGCAAACGATTGCAATTGGCCTAGTTCATTTAGTATTAACCACTTTCTAGCCAGAGGTTTCTAATGAGATACTCACCATTTTGACAGGCATCTTGGGATGATAATGCGGCGCATTAAGAACTAATGTGGTTCTTTTTTTTTTTTTGACCTCATCCTTATTTATGTAAGACATGTCTAAATCCTCCCATGATTTGAGACCCTCGATCAAGGCTTCGATTCATGATGGCTCACAATGGTAGATGTAGGTAAATCAGAAGATCTGAATGTCGATAAACCCGCGAGACGTTCTCTTCTTTACGTAAACGTGTGTCCGCTTGGGAGTTTGTAAACTGCCGGTTGCCCGTGGCAGCCAGAAAGCCGCACCATTAGCGATGAGCTACATAAACAAACAACACAACTAATAGTTTTTTGTGACCAAGCAAGTTGGACTGAGAAAACAGAGAGCCGCCAATTCAATTCAACAATGACAATGGTTGCAGATAGTTCAGATGAGGAACTGTCTACAGCTAGAGAAGTCCTACGGTCCAAGTTGACAACATGTTTGGATGCAGAACTCACATTTCGTCGAATGTCATCTCAAAGGATTGCATCTTTACTATCCAGTCATCTCGGGCATACACGCACCGACTACGAAGCCGAAGCACATCTAAGACGTATATTTCGACAAGTTCTTGTTCAGGAGCGGAAGAAGCTCAAGGAAATTCAGAAAAGTTTATCGTCAAACTGTCCAATAAAGGCAAATGTGAGAGCAAAACAAAGAAAAAAAAAATGCTGCCAATAGTACTGACTTGATCTTTCTAGTCGTTAACCGAATCAATATCGCTGGAGATAAAATCACAATCTAACCGATTAGCGGCAGTTACACAAGAGAATAACAAACTCAGGGACACAATCACTACTTTGAAAGAAGAAACTCAAAATCAAAAGTACATTATCGACAAGTTAAAAGTTAGTAATGCACTACAGTAATATGGCCTTCAAATACTAACTATCGTATTCTAGAGTACCATAGAGAGTAAGGAAAAGGGGGCTGAGTCAGAGGTAAAGCTCCGCAGTCAATTGGATGGTTTTCTGGTGAGCGTGCTAGTATAAAAAAGAACTGGCTTTTGGAGATCTCGCGCTAACTCTGTAGTAGAAATCGCTGGAAGTCAAGGAGGAATGTATTAGACAATTGACGGAAGCAAGATCAATTGCTGAAGGGGAAAGCAAAGTTCTAAAGGAAGAAGTAAAGCAATTGACCGATCAATTAAATACCTTTCGAAAAGAGAAACAGGGTCAGGAAGAGCACATCCAAAAGTTAGTCAAGGCCCACCACGAGGAGTTAAATGAGCTTAAAGCCGATCTGAAACAATCTGAGACCACATCCAAGATTCCAAGTAGCACAATAAGTGAGCTGAAAGAGCAACATCACAAAGAGATTGATCATCTCAAAGCCAAATTATTCGATTTTGAAAAGGAAATTCAAGATGCAAGGTTGAACTCTAAGAACTTGGAAACGAAATATTCAGCACTCGAAAAGAAGCTGCAGACTACCCAGAAGAAACTCAAGACAGCAGAGAAAGGTAAAGCAAATAAGGCGAGTGCCGCCACATTAGCGGAGCGCCCAATATTTAGTCCGGTCCCAGAAGCTCAAAGTCGACAAGTGAATGCTCGTGAATCCGAAGCTCCAGCAGAATCCAACTTCTCTGTAACTCCGTTTGTTAAAGCCCAAAAGAGAAGGACTCGAAGTTCAACGGTTGCCATTAGTCCTACAAGGCCTCATACCGAATCGGAATCGCAATCATCTCAGCCCGAGGAAGTATCTCAACCAATACGCCGATCGAACCCATTGGCTGCAGCTGATGTCAACCTACCTCCCTCTACCCAGACAGCAAGCTCAGGAAAGGGACCACTTGAATCAGATTCGAGTAAGCTAAACATATCTACAGGAGCAAAGTTTTCCTTCTTTTCAGACGATGAAGAAAACCGGACAACAGAAGAGGAAGCGTCATTTCTGCTTTCAAAGAAAACCACCAACGATAAGCGCACAACAAGAAAGAGAAAATTAGCTAGCACAAACAGAGCCAGCTCAATTTTTACGTTTGATGATCAAGGAGATGAGCCGAGCCCTCGCCCGCAAGTCCCAAGCTGGCCTCAAGGGCTAAGCAAGGAGATAAGTCCCGTGAAGAAGCGTAATAAGAATATTGCGAGCATGTTTAGATTGTAAATGAAAAATAATGAAAATTGCATATTGTATCTCTTAGAAATTCAATCCCATCTCCCTTTGTTCCTCCCAACAAGGCAAAGTCATCTCGAAAGAATTAATTTGACTGGATATATATGAAACGAGTTCAGGAAAACAATGAAATGTACAGAGCGGGGAGGCATTACTGTTCTACGTAGTGTTACGGGATGGAGGATATGGCAAAGTTCTAATAGGCCTAATCTTATTGGATCTGTGAAGGCTACATTCAGCACAGGAACCTTTAATTTAGAAAGCAATTCCAAACGGTGGGTTCAACGGCAGCGTGGTGACCCATTTGTTCGGGAGGCAAAGTTACGGGGCAAGAGATCAAGGGCTATATTCAAATTGGCAGAGGTATCGTAAAAAAAAAAGAAGCAGTGAAAAAGACGTTACTACTTTTGTGTTAATCTTGTTTAATTGTTTTTCCAATTCACTAACTAAATTATCTCTAGATCCAATCTAAGTATAATATTTTTAAACCGGGGATGACGGTTGTGGATCTTGTGAGTGGAGAGTGAACCTTGTTGAGAGGAACGGTATTTCTCTAATGTATAAAATTAAATTATAGGGGTTTGCTCCTGGAAGCTGGACGCAATTCGCTGTAGAATGCGTCAGGCCGAAGGGACGAGTCTTAGGGATTGATTTACTTCCCTGTACGCCTCCAAAGGGTTCAAGTGCGATACAAGGAGATTTCCTTAGTCGAGCAACACATGACCTTGCAAGGGAATATCTAAGAGATCCCACTCAGGGACGTGTAATAAAGGAAGAAAAGGACGATTATCCAACAGATGAAGTAATCAATCCAATATCATATATAGATATGGAACGACATAGCCCCGAGACTGGAATCGGTTCCCCCGAAAAGATGCCTAGCGGCGAATCTTCAAACAGTGAGCAAACTGTTGATGTATTATTAAGTGACATGTCAGAACCTTGGCCCCAGACTTATGGTTTTTGGGCAAACACGCTAAGTGCTCCTTATAGGATGGCCAATATGTCGGGAAACAAATTTCGCGATCACGCAGCAAGCATGGTTAGTTTTTCGGGGACTTTATTTATAGACGATATGCTGACTTTAAATTGCAAGGACTTGTGCTTATCAGCCTTCTTATTTGGTCTAGATACTCTCAAACCAGGTGGATCTTTTGTTTGCAAATTCTTTGCAGGGGAAGAAGACAAGGAGTTTGAAAAGCATCTCAAGAAGGCTTTTCATAAGGTCATGAGATCAAAACCTGAAGCCTCGAGAAATGAGTCGAGAGAAATGTACTTTGTGGCCATTGGACGCAAACCAAAGGCTACTCGCGCATCAGTATTTGATTATGAGGAATGAGTGACTTTGTCAAATAATTTCTCGTGTATAATATATGTTTTTAGCTTTTGTTTCTTGTTAAGTGCCACCTTGCGCTTTGTAATATTCAAAGAAACCACGACGCTCTTCGAGTGTGAGCATACTCCACAGTTCTTCCTCGGAAGCATTTTCTACCAGAACCTCAAGTTCATTATCATCCAAAGCTGGATCATCATCGCCGACCTCTTGTTGCTCGCCATTGTTAGAACCTTCTTCGCCCTGATTTTCATCGAGACTACCCTTAGGTAATTGCTCCGTATTAATGGATTCTAAGCATGGGTCGTGCAATGGGGATTTGTAGCAAGAAACTGAGCAATAGTGAGCATGGCATCTCGGGCACGTGTAAGAAGCTACATTGTTGCGGCAAAAATAGCAGATCTGGTTGCCTGATTCGATGGCAGGTCGCTCCAAGCTATCCGTACTAGTAATAATGAAGTCACTAGGAGCCGGCCGTAGACTGCTTTGTTGACCTTTGGTGTTACTCTGTAGATGGTCCATCACTTGTAGATTTTCCTCGGGGTTGGGAAAATTCACTACACCAAATTTATCAATTAAATACGCTAAAATAGTTACAACGAAGCCCGAAGGCTCACGAGTTTTGCCAGGCATGATATATCGCCGATAGAAAGGGAAATTAGGATTCTTACAGGCAGCGCGCACATTATTTTTTGTGAAATTTAATTGGGTCTTTGTTTAGTTTGGCCAATTAAATGAGACATTGTCCATCTACTCTCATGTATACCCAGCTATGTCGACATAGACTATCTTATCACAGGACTCATGTTCTACGGCGTTTAGTGTTAGTCAATTCGGAAGCAGGTATGCTTCGACCTCCAAGGGCATACATTTCTCATATCAGAGATACTGCACGGTCTGTTGACAGATCAATGGGAAATACCAAGGATCCTCAAAAGAACAGCGATTTTATTCGTCCGTCTCCTTTCAAGAATAAGATTTCTGAAACACAATACAGTTCTGCGGATCCATCTTCCAGTGTGAATCCGTTTAAGGAGACTCCAGAACTTCTTCCCCTAGTTCGGGATCCAACATACACCGACGATGAATGGGCTGCTCTCCGTAAAGCTCATGCTGCCTTACACTCCAACAGAGATGCTGACCACTTTATAGCAAGTAAGAAGGATAATAAACTCATTGACCCTTCAGTGCTCTCTGATGCTCTAGATTCTATTCTTGAAGCTGTCAGCCAATCTGGAATGGCGTTAAGAGCTGAATTAGTCAACGCTGCTTCTCTAATATTGCATGATTCTGTATGGACTAAACGCAACTACTTGACGGTTGGCCAATTAGAAGCTCTTCGCGACTCTACTGCAGCATACTTGCGACCATCAAGTGCCCATT
This sequence comes from Trigonopsis californica, assembly GCA_030574475.1. NCBI lineage: Eukaryota > Fungi > Ascomycota > Trigonopsidomycetes > Trigonopsidales > Trigonopsidaceae > Trigonopsis > Trigonopsis californica. The sequence goes on from JAJMFC010000020.1 coordinate 83,049, forward strand.
TGAGGTTACTGAGAAAGGTATTACGTGTCCTCTATTTCAAACGTCACGAGTCCAAGACGTCTGAAGATGATCTGGCAATATACAGAACTCTTCTAGTTAATGGTAATCTTAATGAAGCTCTGAGCCGTGCAAGTGACGAGCGAAGTGTTCAGGAAAATGGGAGCAACCGAGATTCATTCGATTCATTTGTCGATTCCGTTATTGATCTTATTCATGATACACAAGGCCCTTTTGGCGTCGGAACTCTACCAGAGTTGGATTCAGATCAATTGAGCCAATATTACACTTTCTTGATATCTTTTTTAGACAAATGTGCTGCTCGGACTCAAAATCTGAATCCGGTCACCCCCCTCATAATACTAAACCTAGCTGAAACAATAGTACAGAATTACAGGTTACAAATGACTGATAATAAACCATCACTATTACCGAGTACCGACACCGATAATATTGGACCCGAAAGACCCGTGAACAACGGACTATTACCCATTTTTCGGGCTTTAGAAAAATGTTGCCTGCCTTCGTTGGAGGCTGAACGCTACGAAGCGTGTACATTAGTACTAAGAGATATTTTGAAAAATGGAAAAACTAGCAGGAACGATAAGGATACGCTCGATTTCTTGGAAGAAGTAGTGAATGTTTGTATAAATGAAAAAGGCGCAACGGAGAAGAAACTTGTTGCACAGGCCACGCATGCGTTAGTCTTGCAAACTGCCATAGTACTGCGGTGTCCTATCGAGTTTGCAAAGCCAATATTTAAATCATTGCTGTTGGGATCAGCTGATCCTTACAGAATAAAGGAAACTTACGATTGCCTGTTTTTATGGGCCATTTACGCTTCAGACAGAGAAAAAGCCATTAAAGCTATAGGCGACATCACGAAAAAACTTCGAGACGTGGAGTCCAATGATGAGGTGACGCTTATAGATACAAATCTTATAAATAAAGGTCTTGATCTCGCTTTGTCTCTAAATAAAGATTCAAAAGTTACGGAACTGCTTATAAACTCGTACTCAATCTACAACCTGGATAAGGATGCGGACAGTTTTGCACTCCTAATAGACAAGGCATTGAAGGATGAAGGACTTGAAGAATCTCAAGAACTTTTTGAAGAGGCCAAGAATAACGGAATTCAATGGGGACCTGAACAACGGGCAACAATTATGCGTCTAGCATCACGTCAAGCGACTAAACCTGGTAGCTCTTCAGATGCAATTGTCAGTTGGTATTTAAACCTACGGGTTTATTATGATGCGATTGATGATGATGTACTGCTTGAGTTTGCCAGCGCATTTTTAAAAAGTAATAGTCCAGAGGACTTACAAGAGCTCATGAGGCTAGAGCTTGGAGACAATGACGGATATAATTTGGAGATAAAGCAGACCCCACATACGATGCCGGCACTTTATGGCCTCCTATTGCGATATGTACTTGAACCTGGAAATCCTGTATCTACAGCATGGCGAGTGTATACATTACTGATGCGGCATTTTCGGGTTCCTCTTGTTGCCTACCCTGCTGTAATTAGTAGATTTTGCTTTGCGAATCGGCCTGATGCAGCAGAAATAATTTTTAATCATGTTAAGGATCCTAATAATCTTGATGGCCAGAGCATTCCAGAAGAGCTCTACATACACTTTTTACGAGAATACGGCAGATGTGGATATGCAGAGGGGGTCAGCGAAGTCCAACGGGTGTTGGCAATGGATATGTCGCTAAAAACGCTCTCAGTCGACTTACTTAATGGTCTCATGTATGCTCACGGGCAATGTAATGACCAAGATAAAGCCATTGATACTTGGAATCAGCTTTTATCAGGAGGTCCCAAGGCACAACTAATGGGCCAGGGGCCCAATGAAGAGTCTGTATCTGTCATTCTTGGAGCCCTTTCGACTGATCTAGTAAAAGAGATTGCCCTTTGGGAGTCTCTGCCAGGACTAGGTATTACACCAACAGCCAAGAATGCTGCTTTATATGTATCTGCATGGGCACAAGAGGGATCAGTTATTGGTGCGCAGCACGTGATTGAATCTTTACCAGACTCAATAATGAAGACACCAACAGAATCATCTTCAATAATTTCAAGGTCAGGGGATGGCAAAACAGTACTTATAGCATTATATAACAATATTCATGATGCTATTGGCAAACGTGATGTTTATGAATGGGCAATTAATACTTACCCTCAACTATGGAAATCAGTTTTAGAATCTGGAAAATTGAGCCATAGGGTACGAAAACTCAATGGGGCAACTGTTGATTACAACCTCCAGCAGCTAATAGAAAGTCCACGTGACAAACTTGTATAATGAATCCTCACCCTGTATTGTATATACTTCTTTGTATAGAAAAAAAAAAATAAATATTTTTTTCTTTTCCAAGATAACTCTGTAATTTTAACAAAAAGCAAAACTACTAACGAGGGGAAGAGAGAATATATAAAAATAAAAAAATAAAAAAATACTAGAAAATAATGCCTAAAATCTATCTGGTATCGGCTATACGCGCGACAAGTTTACCATTGCCTCTGAGCTGGCCAGATTCCATTTCGCCTAATCCCTGACTAATACCTGCCAAACCACCTTCTATTATTTGGTAAGGCACAGGCTTAATTCTTCCGTCAGCAAGGTATTTTGCTACTGCTATTGACATTTCAGTAGCAACTTTATGGTCTTTGGGACTAGCTGGGACGTCAAGTTTACCCAAAAATCGAATTGGGCGGCCAAAGGCAGTAAATGCCAAAGTACTTGTATATCGTACATTGTCTGGAAGAGGACCATTGAAAGGATCAAGACCGCAGAGAAGTGATCCTGGTTGACCTAGAGCTTGAGCAACTGTGGTCTGAGAGCCATCAGTCGAATAAGCATCAAGTCCATACTTGAGTTGGTCTTCAGAATCTTCACGAATCCGAGCAATAGTTTGAGGATCCTTATAGTCATATAAATAAGTTGCTCCCAAAGATTTGATAAAATCAAACTTCTTTGATGAGCAAACAGCGTAGATCTCCATCCCAGAGATATGGGCGAGTTGTACAGCCAATTGGCCCACAGAGCCAGATGCATTCCAAATTAAGATGGGTTTTCCCTTGCAAAGGCCCGGAGTAGATGGAATCGGAAAACCCAGAGCTTCAAATAGAGATTGACCAACAGTGACTGTAGCTAAACCTAGATAGGCAGCTTGTTCAAAGCTCCAAGAGTCTGGAATTTTGACCGCCACTTCTGGCTGGACGACAACATGTTCAGCAAAAGCACCATTATCTGGATTAACGGTTGAACTCCCATACACAAAAGATGCTATACGATCACCAACTTTAACGGAGGTGACCTTGGATCCAACTTTTTCCACAGTTCCTGCAACATCGTTTCCAGCAATGGCTCCCTGTGGAGCTCCACCAATCTCATATGTTTTACTAAAAACAAGGTTTTATTATTAGTAAAGGGTCGATAATAACAATATAAGAGCGTATAACTTACTAATCAACAGGATTGAGAGCTACAACTTCAGCTTTAACAAGAACTTCAGATTCCCCCGGGGTAGGTACAACAGCCTCTTCGAGCAATACGCCCTTACCAGCAACTTTTACAGCCCTCATCACAGCCATTTTGTTCTCTTGAAATAAAAAAGTAAAAAGTGTTACAAAACTGCCAAGAGTGATACAATTATTATTATTATCATATCAAACGTCATAGAAATTTGTTTCCTCCTGAGATGGTTGGGGGGTCAGACAGTTACCCGGTCTTCCACAACCGCTGTCACCGGAAAAACTCCCGATCATCGGAAAGAAGTACAAGATCATCGATGAGCAGGGTAAATAACAGGAAAAAGTTTGGAACCGTCGATTCGCTGTAAAATTACGTGTAGGAGACAGTTCTAGAATATTCTTGAGACTCAAACAAATTGGTGAGCCAGCCAAATCCCACTCAATGTTATTATTATATTATATTGAACTTTCTGTGCATGGCTAAGCTTTGAAGGCCGCGTAGAAATGCTATTTTTGGCGCGGCTCACAATGAGTCATGGATTAGTCAGCCCCTTGCGAACTCTCTATATACAAGTGGACAACTACGTACGCCAATTTAGATTATCCAGCAGCTGTCAAACCAAAAAGTATAAATTCAAGCAAGAGCTAGAGGTACGCGTTGTGTGCGAAACCTTATTCAATCGATAAGGCCTCACGCGTCATTTGGTAACGATAAGTAAACGGGACATTAGGGAAAAACTAATATAGAAAGGAAAGGGGAAAAAAAAAAATTAACGAGCGAGTCAACGACAAAGAAATATCAGATCAGGGAGTGCAAAATGGGTGCTCCAGTTGTCCATGTCATTGATGCCGAGAGTGGTAATCTCTGCTCTCTCGAAAATGCATTGAGGAAGTTAGGTTACAGTGTCAAGTGGGTTAAATCAGCAGACTATGATTGGAATTCAATAGAGGTATGTATATAAGTTTATCTAAGACTACATGTGTCTGACTTGTTTGAAAATTAGAGACTCATCTTTCCAGGGGTTGGAAACTTCGGTCATTTTATGAATGGAGTCTTTTCGGCTGGTTTGGCTAAACCAGTTGGGGAGTACATTGCATCTGGCAAGCCATTTATGGGCATCTGCGTAGGTCTTCAGGCTCTTTTCAGTGGATCGACCGAATCGCCAGGCGTCAAGGGTCTCAATCTAATCCACGATACACTGCGGGAATTCGACAAGTCCACCAAATCTGTACCCCAAATTGGATGGAATAGTGCTGTATACGATAAAGATCCAAGCCTAAGCATTTACGGCCTACGACCTTGTAGCAAATATTACTATGTACATTCTTATAGGGCATCTACAAAAGTTGCTAGAGAGGCTGGCTGGACAATTGTCAAGGCTAACTATATGGGTGAAGAATTCATTGGAGCTCTGGCAAAGGATAATATTTTTGCTACTCAATTTCACCCAGAAAAGAGCGGTGTTGCTGGATTACGAGTGATTAAAGCATTCCTCGAAGGAATCAATGTCGAGAAATTGTCTTCAAAGTATTCTGGACTTGATGACTCATGGAATAAAGGTCAGTTAACAAAACGTGTTATTGCCTGTTTGGACGTACGTTCAAATGACGAGGGAGACTTGGTCGTTACCAAGGGAGATCAATACGATGTACGAGAAAAATCAGATTCTGGCAAATCCAACGTTCGAAACCTTGGTAAACCAGTTGATTTAGCTCGCAGATATTACGAAGAAGGTGCAGATGAAATTACCTTTTTAAATATCACATCATTTCGTGATTGTCCTTTAAAGGATGCTCCCATGCTAGAGGTTCTACGCAGGACTGCTGAAACTGTATTTGTGCCTTTAACGATTGGTGGTGGTATTCGAGATACTGTTGATCCAGACGGTACTCTTATTCCTGCCTTGGACGTGGCCGTCTTGTATTTCAGATCAGGTGCCGACAAGGTCTCAATTGGATCCGATGCTGTGTTGGCTGCCGAACAATATTATGCCAATGACTGCAAGCTTTCTGGTAAATCTCCCATGGAAACGATATCTAATGCATATGGCGCTCAAGCGGTTGTTGTATCCGTTGATCCAAAGAGAGTATATGTCTCTGTTCAGGAAGATACCCCCCATCACACAATCAAGACTGCTTTCCCTGATGAACACGGCCGTTCATATGTATGGTATCAATGCACAATCAAAGGGGGTCGTGAAACTAGGGATCTTGATGTATTTCAACTTGTCAAGGCTGTTGAAGCCATGGGAGCAGGAGAAATTCTACTCAATTGTATTGATAAGGACGGAACCAATTCAGGTTTTGACTTGGAACTTATCCAGGATGTAAAGGATGCTGTTAGTATACCTGTTATTGCTTCAAGTGGTGCCGGTAACCCTCAACACTTTTTGGATGTATTTGAGAAGACCACAACGGATGCTGCTTTGGGGGCTGGCATGTTCCATCGGGGAGAGTATACTGTAAACGATATCAAGAAGTACCTTTCAGATAATGGGCTTCTAGTTCGGAATGACCCAGATATTGATTTATAAGTACGCTCTTCATTCTTTGTAGGACTGAAAGTTATGTATATTTGACACTTGTACAATTATCTTTTATTTACGTATGCTTGTATTTTTTTTTTTTTTTTTTTTTTTTTGGGCTTTCACCTAACCCATCTTTTAGGAGAATTTCATGAAGTTGGGAAGTTCAAAATCTAAACGTGCTGAAATAGAGATTTGCCTAAACAAAAGTAGTCACCCGTTACTCAATAAGAAGGGCTTCCTAAGAGGGGAAGGATAATAGATTATTTGATGCTGGCTACTCCGAATGGTAGCGCCATGAATAAATCATCGCCTTTGATTCACGGGTCGGACATGCGATATAGCCAGACCCCTCCACCACCACCAACAACAACATCAACATCAACAACACCGGCTGGCGATACCCCATCGAAAAAGCCTGGACCTGACCGAATGTCTAATAGTCAAAGTGAATCGACGGCTGGGTCTCCGAATGGAACAGCAACACCAAATCAAGGTAACGGGGGTGCGAACAATTCAACGTCCAAACAATCATCATCCAAACCGGCAAGAAGAATTGATAGTGATGCACTCATGGGGGAATTTCGAAAACACCTAGGACCAAAATGGCCTGAGTATAGACAGATTATGGCAGCATTTCTAACCGGAAAATTGACGCGAACTGAAATGACTCATGCCTTAGGAAATATGCTAGATCAAGCCGGAGTACGAATGCATAATCAATTTTTACTAGCTAATTTAACGAATGCGCTGCGAGATCCACCTGGCAGCAGAAGGGCCATCAATAGTTGGTCTCAGGGATCAAAAGATAAAGGTTCACAGCTTACGATGGATGGGGATCCTAAAGTTAGACGTCTGAAAGAATATGTCATGTCTTTGTCTCGAAAGGAACGGAGAAGGCTCAAAATGATTGATAAAGATCTACCCAATGGTAAACGTTCAACTGGGCCTCTAAGTACTGTATCATTAACTCGACAATCTATGCTGCCAAAAATCCCGGTCGTGAAGGAACGGGAGAAACAAAGGGCAAGCTGGACTCAGGATATTATTCATGAATATCAAGCTCCATTATCAACAGAATTATACGAACTCCCTGATCAAGAAAATCTCAGAGCCAAAATGCAAGGAATTGCTATACAGAGCGGCTTATTAGGCGGGGTCAGTGCAGGTGTGCCAGATTTTATCATGACTAGTCTAGAACTATATCTCAAAGATCTGCTTCAGCAGACGTTTGACCGAATACAAAGGGTACCAGAAGATCCATATCGGGATCAGAATGGTAGCAACCTGTCAATAGCGGCAAAACCTCGTCAAGAAACTAGCAATAAAGCCACCACCACCACCACTGCCCATGAAGATGGTGACATAAATAATGAAAAAGTCATTAGCGCTGAAGATATAGCCTTCCTTTTAAGGATTGCACCATCAACTGTTGTTGAGTTTAATGGACCTCTTTATAAGTTATTCAATGAAATGCTACAAAATGAGGATGATTACGCAGATGCTACAATGTATGACTTTGACATGTTGGAATTTGATCGTGGAGTATATGACTTTTCAACATCATCATCATTTTCAGATCCTGAACCATTAAAGAAGCCATCTATAGATTCTAACAAAGATCAAGCTATTGGGACACAAGAGGATACAATCATGTCTTCTTATTCTCCACCACAAAGTTCTGGGCCATCATATATCAGAGATAGGCGGAAAGTGCATGAATTTGTTCGCAGCCTCATTTGCAGCAATACTACATGATGTCATCTGTGGTTTTTTTTTTTTTTTGTTTTTGTTTTTTTGGCGTATCTGTATACTCTTTCTTTAAATTGTATTATCATATAGGGATTTTATCTTAGGATTTTATATTATGGACAGTTTTATTTTTCTAGGGTTGTGTTTTCTTTTTAACTCTAATATCCATCCCCCGGGTTCAATCTCAATGCATAAAAGGCGGAAGACTGAAGGGGTAAGCGCCATTCTTGATTTTGAAGATGGATATGAATGCACTATATATTGTGAGACAAATCAGACATGTAATGATGATAGCAATTCCCTGAGTCTTTGGATTCTTAATTCTTGGAGCTCTCAATAATAAGAATACCAATGTAAAAGTAAGAGAAGCATAAACTGCAGCTATAATTTGAGTTTCAACTCCAAATTGCTGCGAGAATGATGGAGCAAAATATTGAGGTCCATTCTGAGATGCTCCAATAAATGGAACTTTTCGAATTGTAGCAAACATTTGACCTCCAACAAATATGAAGATGATTCCAATCGAGAGACCGGCCCATACTGTTGAGTTTGTTGAAAGTCGCAAGAGTATTTTGCGTCCAGCATATATTATCGATAAGATGACACCTGCAGAAATCAAAGCAGATGACAGCTTCTTCCAAGGAAATGGATGGCGAATCCTAACATCTATCTTTAGTTGATCTTTAAGAAACTGGATAGTTTCAGGTAAAAACTCTGTCGATCTGAATGTGAAAGCTATTGGATCAAGACTATTTCCGGGGGGGAAGAGCCATACATGAGGAGCTGTAGTCAATGAATAAGACTGGAAAGTCATTTGAGCATCGGGGAAATTCGCAACAGCAAAGTATACACCATCTCCATGAGGATGATCTTGAAACCAGCTTGAAGCTACAATATCAAAAGTTGGCCGAAATTGTGAGCAAAGAGCACAATTATATCGAGGCCCTTCTGCAGTAATTAGTATAACCACAGAGTAATCTCGATCTGTTCGAATAATCTCATTAAATAATGAATCCGTCAACTTAATTTCTCCTCCATCAGATTTAGAAAGCGATTCAAGTCTTGCCTGGGTCACTACTGCTGAGACTCCTAATAATCCCCCAGCTGAGAGCAATATCTCCGTAGCCAATGCATTCAATAATATCATAAAACACCATTTTAATGACCCTCCTCCATTGGATATAAATCTCATTATGGTTTCCTTTTACTCACAAAGGTTTCGGTAAGGTTGTTCAAGCTCTGGAGAATGGGTGATGAGATCCCCCTTTCCCTGACGACCAAGGCTAGAAAGGAATTTGCCGGGTAACTTTCTCCAGTAGAAGGATACGTGTATACAGCGTAAGCAACACATGTATACCTCTTCTCCACAATACGTATACTGAATGATGACTGGTAAATTTTCTGCTTACGATTTACATTAGAACACAAAAAAAATCTATCGGTTGCTATTAATACTACAAAGCAGAATGCTGACTATATAACAAGAGAAACTTCATCTGGTCCATGAAACTGTCTGAGATGTACGCCTCCCTCGCTCAAAACCTGCTTAGATCTATCGTCCATGCTGTACTCTAGTGTGTATACCACCTCTGAGATGCCTACTTGCACAATTTTTATACTGCAAGTGAGACAGGGACACCTAAATTAAACACACACACACAGATTAGAACGTTTCCATATCAGTCATACGCTTTTTTTCACTTACGTATTGCAATACAATGTACTGTCTTTGCCTATCCGTTCTTTTCCTGCCTCCAAGAGAGCATTCTCTTCCGCATGTAGGCAAAGACAGGTACCGAGTCCAATACCTGATGCCTGGGCACTATTACACCGTTCGCAACCTCCATCATTACAATTAGTCATACCCCTTGGAGTTCCATTATATCCTGTCGAAATGACGCGCTTCTCACGAACTAGTACAGATCCAACTCGCCTCTTCATGCAATTACTTCTCCTGGCTGCTAAGTCTGCCAGTTCCATAAAATATAAATCCCATGATGGCCTTAATCTCAAAGGATTTGTAAGATTAATTTTATCAAGATAACCATCTAATAGTGGTCCACCATCGGCAACGTTGAAAACGTGTACTTTGGCTTGAAGTATTAATGGTGCAATCCCTGTTTGGGGATCATACATGACTTCATCAGATGCACGGGCAAACTCTTCAAGTGATAGAGTTTGAGATTTCGTGCTAAATGATAAATGTTTAGAGGAGCTAGTATACGCGACATGACCGATTGGACTTACCTTGTCAGATATCTCTGGTATCGCTGGGTTATAGGTGCATCCACAGCTACTTGAAGAAAGAATGGCCGCTTTGAAAGGGATCTCAATACGTCAGGGTTGTATATTCCTGAGATTACAAAATTGTCTTTCCAATTTGACGTTACATAACTGAGAAATTCGGCTATAGTCGTAAACATCTTCTTTGCACTTGTATCCTCGTCATTTATAATGAGTTTATCAAGAATACTCTCTTCGCCAAGTACTTCTCCATTTAAAACAGCATGTTGTCTTGGATCAGATCCTCGGGCTTCCATGCACTGTAATTCAACAAACCCGCGATTTCGAACAAGATAGTCAGTCACAGCCTCAACCCCCGAGCAGAAATTTCCAGTGATTCCTATCAACATGTTTCCTCTCTTGATTGGTCTAGATTTTCTCCTCGATACATTGTCGCATCCAAAAGGATTGTCTTCGCTATTTACCAAACTTCCACAATTTTTTAGTTATACCCCTGAAGTCCTAGTTGCGGCTCAAAAAGTATAAAGTTCACCCCCTTCCTTCTCCGGCTCTACAGGATTATACGATTACTTTGTATATTGGGTTTTTGTTTGTCCTACTAAAGCTAATAACAACAATTCAGGGAAAGTAGATCTGTAATTTACAATACACCCAGGATTCTCGACTTGATTTATTATGGTTTAATGTACGGTTATATCACCTTTGCTAAATCCTGCACGGAGACTCTCAAAATGAGCCTATTGCTATCCAAAGAGAGCTAAAAGGTGTCAAAAGCCGTGACTATCCAGCAGTCCATAACACTTAAATCACAGATTGTCTTTGTCTTCTGTTCCGTTGCTTTCCAAATCTTGCACATCACGTGGAGCCAAGCAAGTCACGTGGAATCAGATGGAGTTACGTGGCGGGTAACCAAGGCCCGGGAGATAAAGGCTCAGCTCTCTATCTTCAGCGCTACTAAATCAACTTATCGTTCGCAGTTGTACCTTATCCTTTGAACATCAACAATGAAGTCTCCTACAGCGCTTAGCATCTTTGCTTTACAGCTACTGGGCGCTGCTAAACTTGGACTTGGTAGTACGATACCCGCAGAGAAAGACCAGGTTCTTTTCGATGAGACGTCTTCTAATCTGGGAAGCTTGAAAGACGCAGCATTCAAACAGGTATCTGAAGCAGTATCGAGCTTCAAAGGTATTCAAGGATTTGCAGATATTGGATTGGAGCTTCTTAAGTTATTGCCAACTGGACAGGTAGGAGTATTCACAGAGTTAGTGCAATCCCAGCTCTCGGGAAACAGCAGATTTAACAATGCCAACGGTGCTTCGAATAATAATTCATTTTCATTTGGAGATTGGGAATATATTTCTACAAGGTCTGAGTCTGGCAAGAATTATCGTATAAGAGGTAACTCAGCTAAAGTTGAGGCATTGGGTGTCGATAAGGTAAAGCAAACTGCTGGATACTTTGACGTTGATGATAATCGCCATCTATTTTATTGGTTTTTTGAATCCCGAAATGATCCCAAGACTGACCCCGTTGTATTATGGATTAATGGAGGCCCAGGTTGCTCTTCCATGACTGGATTATTCTTTGAGCTAGGCCCATCTTCAATCAATGCGAATGGCACTGCCCCCATTCTTAATCCATACGCTTGGAATTCAAATGCCTCTGTTATCTTTCTTGATCAACCAATTAATGTGGGATTGTCCTATTCAGATAATGATGAACGTGTGCACAGCACTTTGGATGCCAGAGACGACTTTTTCCACTTTGTAGACATGTTCTTCCGTCAGTATCCACAATATGCCCATCTTGATTTCCACATTGCTGGTGAGTCATATGGTGGCGCCTATATTCCAGCTTTTGCCGATAGAATTCAGTCTGCCAATGATAAATCATTCAACTTGACTTCAATTCTGATTGGAAATGGTATTACTGACAATGCAATCCAGGCTCAATATTACCAACCCATGGCATGTGGAAAAGGAGGATATAAACCTGTCCTCTCGGAAGAGGAGTGTGACGAGATGCTCCAGTCCGCACAGAGATGTGACCGTTTATCCTCTCTTTGCAAGTCTTCAGGAGTCAATGCTGTTTGCTTCTCAGCATACTTCTACTGTGAGAACACTCAACTCGGCCCCTATCAAAAGACAGGGCTGAATGTGTACGATATCCGTGAGCAATGTGAAGATGAGGAAGCTCTATGTTACCCTCAGATGAATGCCATCGAAGCATATATGAATCAGGACTTTGTCATGCAAGCTCTGGGCTCAGAAGTAGAGAATTTTACTAGTTGCAGTGACCAAGTTGGCAGAGATTTTATTTTTGGGGCATCTAAACCAGACTATACAATTTCATTTGATACCTATATACCTCCTCTCTTAGAATCTGGAGTTTCCGTTCTCATTTATGCAGGAGATAAAGATTTCATCTGTAATTGGCTAGGTAATCAAGCATGGACTAATGCTCTTGAGTGGTATGGATCTAAAGAGTTTAGCAAAGCTGATACTTTACCTTGGAATAATGAATTGACTGGTCATCAAGCTGGTACTTTTAAGAATACTGGTAATTTTACATTTTTGCGTGTATTCGATGCTGGACATATGGTTCCCTATAATCAACCTGAAAATAGTCTTGATTTTTTCCAGCGCTGGATCGCTGGTGATAGAAGCTTTTAATATGTGTTTATATGCCGGGCTTTTTGTCAATTTTCTGGCTTTTTTTTATTAGAGCTGTTTATTAGACACTAGCATTATTTGTTGCATCAGGCTTTTCTTCTCTCTTTTTTCTTTAGCTTTCATAGTTATTGTTACAATTAACAATACATATATATATATCTAACGTACTATCTAAATATTATCGTCTATTTATATTCTATACTTTATACTCCCAGATATTGGATTTGAGGCCCTTAAGACCACTAGATAGCTTAAATGCAAAAAGTGATCCACCAAGATCATTAGATGGGTTCAAATTCGTAATATTAGGCCAGTCAAGATGTTGAGGATGAGCTGTTGTTACAAATAAAATGTTCATATCCTTTCCTCCAAATGTTACGCAAGTAACTTTTTCTGCTGGAACATGAATCTCTTGAATTAACTTACCAGAAGAATTGAAATGTAAAATTTGTGAATTACCCCAAACAGCGGTGATTAGATCTCCATTTGAAGCAATAGTGAATCCATCTGGCTCTCCCTTCGATACTTTTGCAAATATTCTCTTTTTGGAATTATCAAAAGTACTAGATTTTAAATTATAGTCTGGGACAGAATAGATTTCTCCCTTTTTGGAGTCAGTGAAAAATAATGTATGCCCACTGGGGCTCCATCCAAATCCATTTGGAATATAAAGCTTTTGAGCTAATTCCTCAACCTCAAAATTTTGCCCATCTGAATTCGTCTGAGATGATGGTTTGAGTGCAAATACACTACCGTCAGGACCGACTTGCTCTCCAAATCTAATATTTTATTAAATAAATATTGTTAGTTTGTTGTATATATGTAATTTTTTTAATTATCACAAAACATACGTGCTCATGGTTCCAGCCATAAATCGCCCTTTGGGGTCTATTCCTCCATCATTAAACCGCATTTTCGCTTGCAATTCTGGACTAGATTCGTACACATGGCATAATTGAGTAATTTTTGGCCTTGCAATCACGACATGGCTTGTTGACTTTTCGCTAGAATTTGACCCATCCTCCTCAACGGCTTGTGTCGTATCAATAAGGGCAAATGAACTTTTCAGCGCACCGACAAAGACTCCAGGTTTTGACGTAAGCCCAAGTACTCCAATTGGTTCTCCGAGATTGAATTTGGAGTGAGGAAATTGATTATTTTTCAATGGTGAAATGAGTTCTTCTTCATCCTCTGGTAGTTCAAGTACATGGATGGCACCTGCTCGTATATCAACCCAATTAAGAGTATGATTTCGCCAATCATATACTGGACCCTCACCGAGCATGCATCGATAATTCAGAAATGGCTTTTAATTTGCTGCATTGTTAGCTGTTCATGCTCGGCAGAAAGATTACAATACGTGTAATGATTTTTTAACACATACTGTTGACACTTTGGACTCATTGATAGACTCTGATGCCATTGTGTTATTCTTTATTATCAATTCCCCTTATTTATACAAGCGGTGAATGGTACAGTTCCGTAGTCTCCTTCGAATTATACGGTTCAATCGAGAATGCAATAAGGCCACGTGACTGATTTATGGGTGACATCGGCATCATGTGACTGACTATTCATGCTTAAACTGCCTCAATAGCATACCAGCAAAGGTTCCGGAAGCAAAGCCGTCACACTAGATTCTAAATGAAACGGGATAACAGAGATATATGGCTAATAGGCTAACAGGTTTATTACGAAGCGCCACTTTAACCCAAGACTTATCTTGTCTTCATGACAACTAATAACAAAAGTTAAGAAACTCGATTTAAAATATTAGCCCTAAAGGTCGAATAATCTACCCTAAACAACGCATAGTAAAACAGCACAGCTTATACCATACATAGATTTAACCTTATGCAAAATAAAAAGCAAAAGAGAAAAAAGAAAATTTATCGAAAATTTTTCTATAGGGATGATCCGACCAGGGATCAAGCATAACCCTTACGTGAAATCCATGTGTTTACTAAACTCAATGCATTTTCGGGTTGATCATAGGGTACCATATGACCAGCTTCATAGACACGTAAAAATGTAAAGTTACCATAGCTTTGTACAGTACCAGCTTCTTCCCCATCAACTACCCATGGCTTGACAGATGCTTTACGAAATTGCTTAGCGCCTGACCATTCAAGAGAATTTGTCCATCCTTGGTTTCCGAGCCAGTTGCAAATGAAATCCTTATCTCCGGCATAGATCAGGACCGGGAGTCCACTCTCCAAAAGGGGAGGAATAAACTCCTGAATTGGCTTCATCCAGTCTCCGGCAAATACAAACTTTCTGTTGACGTCAAAGTTGCAGCCCTCATATTGCTCGACCTCGACACCCAATGCCTTCTTTACCTTTTCTAAGTTCAAAAAGGAATCAATATATTCCAAATCTTTATAGCAAAGACTAGTACCTGAATCGCATTGGCCTCTAATATCGTAAACATTACGTCCAGTATTCTGATAAGGTCCAATGAAAGCATTGTTGCAGTAGATGGTGGCTGGTAAACAAGTAAAACTGCTACCAGTCTCATAGCAGGACTTTATCATGCCAGCACATCGAGGATAAGCATTGAGCATATTTTCACATTCTTCTTCATCAAGTACTGCTTCGTAGCCGCCTTTTCCACATGCCATGGGTTCATAATAGGCGTACTGGGTATATCCGTCAGTTAATCCATTACCGATCAGTATGGAACTCAAGTTGAAGTTTCGTTCGTCATGTTTCAATATTTCAGTAGCCAATACGGGGATGTAATGCCCAGCATAGGATTCTCCAGCAATGTGAAAATCTTGAGAAGTGTATTGAGGAAATTGTTGAAAGAACAGTTGAAGAAAAGCGTATACATCCACCCCAGCATCGAAAGAATTGTAAACTCCGCTTTCTGTAGAATAAGAAAATCCAGTATTCACAGGTTGATCAAGGAAAATGACAGAAGCATTGCTATTCCAAGAGTAAGGATTAAAATGGAGATTCTTACCATCAGATTTGACAGCAGAAGGCCCCAATTCAAAGAAAAGACCAGTCAAAGAAGAGCATCCTGGACCACCATTGAGCCATAGAATGATAGGGTCATTCTTGGGGTCATTTCGGGATTCAAAGAACCAGTAGAACAGATGTCGATCATCTGGGACGACATCAAAATAACCAGCATACTGAGTAACTTTATCGACTCCAAGATCCTTAAGGTCTACTTTCTTGCCACGAAGAGCATAGTCAGGAAGCTCATCGGAAGTGGCCACATAATTGGGCTGGTTATCGTCGTATTTTACTGGTCGTCGAGAAACTGGAGTCTTAGCTTTACTTGGCTGGAAGAACGACATATCAGGACGTCCATTGGGAAACTGTTTAGCTATGTCCTTCAGACTAGCTTTGAGCTCAGCAGGATAATTGGCAGTTTCCAACTCATCCCACGATGAGATTGGTTCTACCGTATCTAGCTTACCAGCACCCTGCTGGCCACCATTGAGTAATTGTTGGTCATTATGCCCAAAGTTCAAAGACCAAGCGTTAGCACCTTGAAGAGCAGCATAGTATAGAGAGTAAGCTAGCAATAGAGAACGCATTTTTGATACCCGGTCGGTGAGTAAACGAAAAGAGGTAGCGTACTGGGTTTACAACAAGAGGTCTTTCTTGCCGTCTCTAAACGCAGCCGTTGTTCTGGAGAGGCGGGTGGGACTAGTTAGGGCATTGTGACTTTCCGTATGGAGTTGTTAACGATACGTCGTCATCCCACATTGTCCCAACAAGAGCAAATTGCGGCAAGCGATTAGCTCCAGCGATTGGCCGATAAGCCAAGATAGCAAAGATTAGGTGATACGAGCTTTCTTCCCAGTCTGTTATCCAAAACGCAATTATGTTAATTAATGTACCGTTTGTAAAGTCTAGAAGACAATGAATCCGCTCCTATTCTATCTAATCAGATTACATAGTTCAAATATCTTGTATCCTATTGCGAATTCCCAGAGAAATATATATATTTCCAATCCTAATATGCCTCAAAACAGTATGCGTGTATGTCTGGTTTAATCCAAGCAATTCAAGATACTTGAAAGAATAAACAAGCAAATAAATCGACGACTGTTAACGCTGTCCTTTCGTGGTACCGGAAAGGACAGATAAGAGTTCTCTACTAAAGGAAAGTCAAACAAGTCTTTTTTTTTTTCTTTTCACTACTTAGTTGCGTCTACCTATGTACAACTATGGAAATAAATTGGTTTTTACCTTGTACGACCTCATCTCCAACTTTCTTTTTCTTTTTCTCCTTGGCGGACCACGTGACCCTAATAGTCTTCGTTGGTATGGCAGCCGTAAGCTTTTTTTTCTTCCCAACTCCTCGTCCTTTGCTCATCTATTCAACAACTTTAGCCGATCTTATTAAGGAACAGTCCCCAAAGAAGTTGCCATGAGCAGGCTTGAAATCTGCTTGAACACACTTAGGCAGAGGCTAGTTGTTCATCCACTAGTCGAAAGCCGAATAAGGCGTCCGACTCTTTTGCCAACTAAAGCAATTGTCGTTCAAATTCGGACAGCAACGAAGCGTGCCGGTGGTTCAACAAACAATAACAAAAACTCGGCAGGAAGGCGTCTCGGAGTCAAAAAGTGGGAGAGTACGTTCTGATCATCTTAGAGCTGCTGCAGTTTATAATAGTATTATGACTAACCGAATGTAGATGCACCTGTGAACACTGGCGAGATCATTCTTCGACAACGAGGTACAAAACTGTGGCCTGGAGAAAATGTAAGCCCACTGTTGTTTGAATTTAAATTTACTTCTGCGCTTATACTAAATACGGTTTAGGCGTGGATTGGCCGAGATCATACAATTTATGCCCTTGAACCTGGCTATGTACGATTCTATTTGGATCCGTTTCACGAAGGGCGGAAATTTGTCGGAGTAGCACTCAAGAAGAATCTCAGGCTTCCAACTCCTCATTTCGCCCCCCGAGTCCGACGCCTAGGACTGCTTCCTTTAACAGATCCTACCGAAATCTCCAAAGAAGTATCAAGGATGAGCAGTAAGGAATATCGTGCTACACCTGAACTGGAACAGGATAGAAAATCTCGAGATGAGAAACGACTTGCACGACGCCAGGCTTTAGGCAAACGGGCAGTGGCACAGTATGACTTGCCGCCCAGCATGACAGATGTTGTTGGTGCGCAGGTCGACCTAGAGCGTCATTTCAGAGCTCTAGGCTCTTCCTTAGAGGACAGCAGGAAAGAAGCATTAAGCGAATATTCGTTTGAACTTTTAAAGCTGGTCGCGGACAGGAGTATTACTTCTCAAGAGCGAGATTCCAGACTTAAGATTTACCATGAAGCTTTGACCCTTCGAGAGAAGGCAGGCGCTGATGAGAGTCCTGTATTTAAGGGCGATCAACTGAGAGAATATATGAAGAGGACATCGTCAAAAATTCAACGAGTTATTTCTAGTGGTGCATTGGACAGTGTCAATGGTCAACACGCAGTCCGTTCGTTGATAAACGACCCTCGTTTGCCTGTCCGCTTCAGAAATAGTCTTCGTCGGCGCATAAGTCAATCGGATACTGACGTTCAGCTAGGTTTCGACCAGGAAACTATTAAGAAGATGGCCGACAAAGGCGCTGTGGATCTTATCCGACGCTATAATAGCAAAACAAACTCCATCGAATATCTTCCCGGAAGGACTAAGTCTACGACTAAATTAGGCCCAAAAGAGTTCAGTCATTATATTCAAGAGCAAGCAGCCCTGTTGAAGACATCGAAAGACGCAGAGGCATAATGTCCATTGGATGAACCGAATTGTACATAATTGATGGATATGAATTAATCCTATATATACATATCTTAATTCTAAAATAAATTCTTTTTATGTCGCTCAGTGTGACTTTTGCTCTCGATTTTCCTATGTCGGTACTACTTGGCTGATGGATATCTTCAGTGAAAATCTCTTGTTATTGTAAAGCAAAGCTCCAGAACATTTAGGTCTTGTCCTCTCTTTCCTACGATGCGTAAAGTAATTCACTTCCGAATGCTTGTCTGAAAAGAGATTTGGTAGAAAATAACACATCCTTTACTATTATAATGTTCGACTAGCTAATTGTATGAATTAGAGTGATAAGTAGCTACTACTAATACATACTTTAGTTCAAGATAAGTGTATAGAGTGTAAAAGCCGAGCAGGGATCCCTTGCTATAGAAATAAGATTCATTATAAAAAGAGACGGAGAAAATTGGACTGACTTGGATTATTATTGTCCGGCAAATTGCAGACAAGCGTTCAGACGGGTATAAAATTAAAGAGCAATAAAAGAGGGTGATTATGACTTAGTGATAATTTTTGCGTCATTCATAGGCCACCTGGAGTTGATGGAAGAGCGACTTACTTTAGCGTATTTTCACTTTTCCTCAATAAATCTTGTATACACCTTTCATGTGCTTTGCATGGACGATTGGATCGTACTGACAGTTTCAGCCCAATGATCATATTATCTGTCGTATTACAGTCGGTCTGTTCAACATTTCTATAGTTTCTACTGCGTATTTAGGCTTATATCTGGGGGAGTGTAAGATCACTTGTGATACTCGGGTCGGATATTCTGGGGTGCTTGGGATTATGAACTTCTCCAGAAATTTATTCTGTGGTCGTAACCAATATTCCTGACGGATCGACAACATTTCTAGTTTCTATCAAAATGCCAAATTCTTCATTAGGTCATTCTTTATTAATGTGTGAGGCCGTATCTTGATGGTGAACTGTGCTCTTATAGATATTAAACTGTCATGTAAGCTTTTTAGTCAAATGAGCTAACGATCGACAGTGGCACAAGCGGGACTTGGTAACTAGATTTAGCAACTCTACTTGGTATAACAAAGTTCAAGATAGCATAGCGAATGAAGATACAAACTCATTCTTGAGCGATTTGGTCTAAAAATGCTTATTTTGCTTACCTAAGCTTTTTGAGTGTACTGAATTCCTAGCTATTATACCGTACGTATTTTATTCCGAGAGCGATATCTATCACACTCTAGTCGCCTAAGCTTACCCCCTACGTGACTAGACGATAAGTCTCGCGATAGGCCGAAACTGCACCAAAGAACCGACTGGCATCACGTTATAATCGTATAGACCATACCTTGTGTTGAATGCTGTTTTATATATGTCTTCCATTTTAATTCCAATCTGATAATACCCTGAAGTGAGATAAAGCTCCGAGAAGTATTTTAGATGACCTACCCGATCTAACATTTCATCAATACGAGGTAACGTGTATCGATCTTTTATTGTCTGAGAGTTTAGTGCGCGACAATCGACACACATGCGCAATTCTCCGGACTTCTTCTACACGAAAAGTACAGGTGCACCACAGGGGCTGGCTGATGGTGAAATCTTGTCTGTGTGTCTCATAGGATAGTTTACTTTAGTCTATATATGTGGGAGCTTCAAGATGAGTCTTACATAGACAATAACAAGTTCTGTGGGTGGGAAATCTTTAGATCATGAGCTTGAACGTGACTAGTCAGAGATGACTTTTGTCCGCTAGCAATGGTCTTGAGGAGATCCATTGCAGCATTGTCAGGATCAGAAGTTGCAGGTGAAGACTTTACGTTATGCGACATTGCCGTGTTGCGGGTCGAGAAATATATTGTCCAATCGTTATATATATAAAAAAAAAGAGAAAAAGTAAATGAACAAAGGGAAGTTTTTCCAAGAGGGACTGTTGAGGTTTGACTTCAGTTTGCACAGTACAAAGCAGACGAGGGAATATATATATTTTTTTGCAGTCTAGCACGAAGTGACATCAGAACCATAATAAAGACCAAGACCACAGGTGAAGTAGTAAGCAGCAGCGGGCATGCAATTTGTATTTGCATTTATTTTTGGGATGACTAATTCTGCGTTTTTTTCTTTAACTTGCTATTAAATTACAGAGTCTAATTCTATATATTTAGATGTCTGAAAATGACTCATCCTCCTCACAGCCCGGGAAGTGTTTTGAAGCTCCCGAGGCCATGGCAATGAAGCTCGCAGAGTCTTCAGCCAGAACGCTGCCTACCGTACTCAAAGGAGACGGTAAAAACTATGAACATTGGCATACGCACGCGCTTGACTTCTTCGGAAGATATGGCATGCGTGAGGCAGCTGAGGAGAAATACGACTCTTTTAAACCCGGGGCAACTCAGGGTGCTCACTCTGCTATGACAATGCTCATCAGGTCCAGTGTCCACGAGACGTTGTACTCAGCATTATCAGACCCCAAAATGACTGCTTTTGATATGATGCAGGCATTGAAGAGGAAGTTTGCGACGGACAGGATGACGACTGTTCGCCGAAAGGCTAAAAACTTCCACGAACTGGTTGGAGATCGACCCTCTCCCAGTGAGTTGGAAGAGATAATAACAAGGTTAGCAGCGGTGTACGATGATTTAAAATCGGCGTCTGCTGAAATGAGAAGTTATGAATACCAAAGGTATCCTGATAACTTATTGATGGACGTGATTGCAGGCTGGTTTCCAGCTGATACTGTAAACTCTTTCTTAAAGGATAGAGTAAATTGTGATTATGCTACTAACATGGGCGAGCCTTTGCAGCTTGTACACGATTACGGCAGGGGACAGAATTGACGACATTCTTTTTGTTGCCTCCATTTCGGGTAAGTTGGTCAAAGCCCATTTGCGTGTTATATTTTTGTCACCAGCTTTTACCTTGTCCACTTTCTCACTATAGGTCGGATCGGAAACTAGCCCGGTAGTTATCTTCACTAGTTCAGGAGCCAAACTACTCTGCAAACTCTGCGAGGAGCCGACTGACAATGAAACAAAAAATTTGATTCCTGACTCCCTACATCCCAGCCTCGCGACTTGGAATGGACATCCACTTCAGCAGCATTACCTGTCGGCCTTCACCTTGGTAATTATCCTGCCAGTATATGCAGGGAGAACGAGCAGGACTCATAACCTGTAGAGTATACTGGGTGCTCCAACGAGTTGCCAGAACAACAACACAAGGCTATGTAAAGAAGTAAACCAGTTCTCAATTTACACAGGCTCAGGTTTACGCTGAACGAGTAAATTGGGGTTTACGATAACGCCGTTTTAACTGTTATCTCGTTGAGTGCTCTGTAATCTACACACAAACGGAGAGATCCATCTTTTTTCTTGACAAATAATACCGGAGCACCGAATGGAGAGCATGACGGTCGAATCATTCCTTGTTTAAGCAGTTGATGTATTTGCTTCTCTAATTCATCTTGTTTAGCTAGAGGCATTCTGTACGGGGATCGATAAGGCGGTTTAGTATTGGGCTCCAGAAGGATCTCGTGTTCCACCGATCGACGTGGTGGTAGGGACTGGGGCAACTCATCCACGATGATGTCTTCATATCCTGAGGGAACTGAGATATTTTTTGGTTCTGTATTTTCCGTAACAAACATCCAGCCTGCATAGTCAAGTTCTTGTTGGTTGCGCTTAACCAATTTATTCGCAACTCTGGTTCCGATGGTCTGTATGGTTGCGTTCTGGGTGTCTAAGTTCTGGGTGTTCTGAGTGTCTTACGCTACTAACCAAAAAGACCTCGCAATGGGTATCCCGCCTAAGCAGAGTCAAACAGACCTTATCCGGGAGACGGCCAACACTTTGGCCAAACCTCTCGTTAAGGCCCTAGGCAACAATGGGATGATTAACCAGAATCAAATTCTGGAAGTCATCACGGACCATCTCAACTTAAGGACCAAACACGCCAATCTGACTGAAAAGTTGGAATATACTAAGGCACACCCCGAGATGGTCCGTTACCCTCAAGGATTTGTCCCCTGTCGGGTACCAGTTGACCTGGAAGAGACCGAGGTGGTACGTTCTCTCCGCCACGCGGCAGAAACTGCTAACACTCTCGCGTCTAAGCCCTATCTCCAAAACCTGGAGCTACAACTTCAGACAATTGCTGGAGAGGCAGAATTGCCTAAATTTCGCCCTAAACTGTGCGGGGCAATTGTAGGTTCCTACTCTGACGGCAACTATCTCAGATTAGTGCAGGTTTCCGTGTCATCTTGGATTGAAGGTCAGAAATCCCAGCTCGAAGGGTTCTACCACAACAGGTTAGATTACTTTCGAAGCTGGTCTACCAAAAAGAATAAAAAGATGACCGGAACACAGGGAGTAGACCTAACGGATACTCCGATGGTGTCAGTTGACGATGTCAACCAACCCATCCAACAGCTGATCGATTCAGCTGTTGCTGTTGCCTTAAAAAAGAACCGTGCCCCCAAAGCCGGTTCGAAAAAAGGACCTTCCCCCTCGCGCCCCTTGGCCGGCACTTCGAAGAAAGCCAAGCCAAGCTCTGCTGCCCAAAAGGTACGCAAGGTGCAAAAGAAACCCAAGTCCAAGAGTCGTTAAACACTCATAAACTTGGTAAATCCTATGTATCTTTGTAACACATTCGTGTTAGTTCCTCTTAGTCAAGCGTAGTCTACATCCAAGAATGGTGATGCCGTCCGGGAAGGACAGATTCAGCAGTGGAATCTTGTGGTCTTGCCGAGAGTAGCTTGAAGTACGTTGGTACTAAGTAGATTCTCGTATTCGGTACATCAGGCGGTGATTAGGTATCACATCAAGGATGGCTGAATGAGATTACGGGTCATCGAGGGTTTGTCTCGGATGACTTAGATTTGTGTATATATAGAGGTGTTTTTGTACGAGATAGAAGGGGGAAGAAGGAAGGCAGCTTAAGTAATCTAGGAAGTTCAGGCAATATATTAATATCTACGCACTTGAAGTAAGAACAATTCAACGAACAAACGATGACTTCTCCAGACACTATAAGAGCCAGTCAGGACATTGGTCCTGTGGCGACAAGTACAGAAGCTACTTTGTTACAATCTTATAACTCTTTAGATAGTAATAAAATACATTTACGTTCTAATCACCGAAACAGACGTAAGCGGGGGGGCAAATTAATACAACGTCGCCGCTGTATTAAAACCCGTAACAATATCAATACTGGATTACATGCTACCAACGTAGCACGTAAATTTCCAAAACTAAGGCTTCTCCACGAAGGTTACATCCATAACCAACTAAAGATGCCTGTATTACCTCTATGTAAGTACCCTTAACAAGTGTTGACGATGGCTGCAATATGTAATACAAAAATGTTCCAAATCTATCCAGAGATACAAGACCTAACGATCCACTGTATCGGAACCTCCGTTGATATTCCACGAAATATCTCTAAATTTCTCACTTTGGGATACAAATTTATCCCAACTCCATGTATACAACCAAAACAGATACTGGACAGTGAGAAACGCATACTACGTGACATTAAAGTCAAGGGTTTCTTTGCGGATAAACCGCCAAGACAGGATAATTTTAATCCCACCTTTCACATTAAAAGCGATTGGTGCCCTCCTTGGACCAAACTTCACCCTGCGATTAAATCGACTCTGCTGAGTCTACATCGGGAGTTTGGCAAGGCGTATGGAGAGTCAATTAAGGAAGCTAAGCATACTTACCTTCCTTTAAATTATAATCCTAAGATTATACAGACTCTATGTGAATTTCTCTCTTCTCACCAACTATTGCTAAAACCTACGGATAAAAACCTAGGCCTGGCATTAGTCAGTCAGAAATGGTATACAAAAGAAATTCATAGACAAATGTCGAGAGGACCGTACGAACTAATAACTGACTTTGAATTTCAAAGACAAATACTAATTCACAGTCATTTAATCCAACGGATTAAAGTATATCTACGACACTGTCCCACGCTTTTGAGTGGACAACAGATCAAATTTATTGAGACTGTTGATAAAGATAGATTTCAAAATCTACCTTTATTCCACATTCTGCCCAAAGTACACAAGCAACCAATACTGGGAAGGCCTATCGTACCTTCCCACAAATGGTGGACTAACCAAATCTCCATCCTGGTAGCTGACTTGATACAAAAATACTTGGCAGACTTCTCCTGGGTTGCTAAAAACACCAGAGAAGTTATCAATAAGCTGGAAACGCTTGATTATACGAATATAGACAGACCCCAACTCCTCACTGGAGATATTTCCGCGATGTATACTAATATACACACGGGAACTGCTATATACCGTATATACAAATTCCTCTGCGCAAAGATGCCAAACAAGGCACCTGCCAAATTGACTATAAAAATGATATCCACAATAATGGATAACAATTATTTTCAATTGCATACAGGAGAGGTATACAGGCAGACAAGCGGAGTTGCCATGGGTACATCCTGTGCGCCCGCCTATGCCAACCTGTATCTTGCTATCCAAGAATTAGCACTCCTGTCCCAGGAACCCTGGAATAATGGGCAGATTTTATATGTTAGGTACCTGGACGACGTCCTCGTTATCCTGCCATATAGACATCTCGATCATTGGCTTAATACCTGCCAATTTGATCGCCCTCTAGATATTAAATGGATCAGGAAGGATACTCAACCCTTCCTCGATTTGGAGATCTCGGTCTCTAACGGACTAAGTGCTGGGTGTCTAGGTGTACAGGTAGGTTGTTGAAGGTTCGATGTTTCCAATTCACAATGTCGGGGTAGTCTTCGAAGAACGGTAATCCCAAGATCGCATCATACTTCTGGAGTGGTAGGACAAGGCAACAAGCATTACATTCCCAGCTATAACCAGTTAATTTAACGTTGAGACCATGATTTGATATAGATTTATTACTTAATTCTGGGTTGATTTTAACTTATATTGTTCTTTGAGCTTCTGTGGTTGCAAGTTGACTTGGTCAAGGACATTTTCTGAGATCAAGGAACAAGAGGCGCCAGGATCGAGTAAGACTTTTATCTTCTTATCGACTAGTTTCAAAATTATGGTTATCAGTTGGGAGTTTGTAATTTCAAGGTTGGCAGCAGATCCTCCCACTCCTACTGCCTTAGAGCGTTTTTTGAATTTCCATGCGGCTGATTTTGGCCTTTACAGTCAACAGCCATATGCCCCGGACGCCTGCAACGGAAGCATAGTCCATCGCGCAGTGCACGACGTCTTTCATCCTCGCTTAGTTTGGTCAGAGGGGCTGCATCGATTTCCATGGGTTGATAACCACCATTATCCTTTGGGGTGTCTGTGCGAGTAAGGTTGTTGCGGTTCATTCCAGCAGAGTAGAGAGTCGTATCAATTTCATCGGCGAACGCCATCGCCGCTTGCAGATCGGATGGCTTGGTCAGCTTGACCTGGAGCTGTACCATCGGCTTGAGTCCGAGGATGTATTTGTGTAGGGTAGGCTGGGGAGTAGTGTATTCTAGAGGCAATTGGCGCATTCTATCTTGGAAGGCGATGTTGTAATGATGCACTGAAGTAGTTTGTCGTAGTTTAGTCCAATCGGCCACAAGATTGTCCATGTAGTTTTCAGGCAAGAAGTTGGCCTTAAAGGCGCGTGTAAAATTATCCCAATGTAAATAATCTTGGCCGTGCCTCTCTGCTTCATATGTTGCATTATCGAAATATGATTCAAACCAAAGTTGTGCTTCATTTTCTAGGAATTGACCAGCATATAGGACAGCCCTTTCAGCAGGGACATCGCAGAGTCGACAATAATTATTCATAGAGCTGACCCAGCCCAACACCACTCGGGGATCCCGCCCGCCTTTGAAAGCAGGGGGTTCTCGGGCTCGGGCTTTGAAAGGTTGTGAAGTGGATCGTTCAGCCATTGTATCGCTACCAATTGTAAGAAGAGTCACGTGCTTCTGAGATGGGGAAGTTTTCTAAGTTGAGTTTGTTCTTTCTAAGTTGCAAGTCTTGATTATTCTGAGTTCAATTGTTGTTCTTTTTCTTAGGACTATCTAGTGTTTAAATAATGATAAAATGAGTAAATAAAAATAAGAGAAAATATAACAAGGCACGATGAGATATCAGTCGTGCCGAACGTAAAACGAGATCATTGTGAGATCAAACTTGAAACAGTTAGTGAGATCAAACTTGAAACAGTTAAAACGGCGCTATCGTAAACCCCAATTTACTCGTTCAGCGTAAACCTGAGCCTGTCTGAACTGAGAACTGGTTTACTTCCTTACAGGCTACGATACCGAGGAAAAAGGATACAGAGAAATGCACAGCAATGAAAGGGAAGATAAAATAATATATTGTGTTACTCACATTTAGTTTGTAGAGATATAAATATATAAGTATTCGAGCCTTGTTGGTTGTTTGTACTCTTCTTGTTTAAGCTGTTATGTTTGCTTGTGTAGTTGGACTTGTTGAATAACCAATCTTCTCAGGTACCATATATAAATGGATACTCGATTACAGTTGATTACGTCTACTGCGGTTTCCCCGCATGAGACTTTTTCATTTTCATTTTCATTTTTACGATCTTGAAAAAATTATTTTTCGCTACACTATATCCAAGCATTCTTTTTTTTTTTTTTTAGGAATTTTATTATTTGTATTTTATTCAT
>JAJMFC010000021.1:0-38877 GCA_030574475.1 Trigonopsis californica
GAAATATACTTTCTTTTCCTTTCGCAAACGATACTTGCGTTTTCTTTTCTTATACGAGAAAGACATCCTACGGTGTTTGATCTCGTATTTTTATCTTTTCTTTTTTTATCATTATGTATTATATAACACTAGCTAGATCTTCCTGAAGCAATATCGGTTCTTTAATAGTCTTTACAGACTGCTAACTAATATTGCTCAGTCCCTGTAGACTTCACTCCGCCGTACTACTCATTGTAGGCAGTTGGGAGCTAGCACGCAGAGAGACTTACAGTGTCTACGACCCCCTACTCTCTTTTTACTGCTGGGATATACAACGACAATAAGACAAAACAGAAAGTATTATTAATCACATGTATTCATTAATTATTATATATTCTTTTTAATAACAATCGATTCATCTTAATCAGTTTTCTCTCCTTCTAATTTGCATAAAGCAAAATACATACATCATATTACAATGTATACATATGGCAAAAGCAGTCATGACATGAACTAAGCAAATCCGAACCCTTCATTACCTTCAGAGATAGCCTTGTGAAGGTATTTCCTTAGCTTCTCGTAATTGTCGTATTCAGGCAGATCAACTTGATTGAAACATGTATGAGCTGTAGGTAATCTCTCCTTATTGTAATGACGATGAATACTAAAGCGAGATATTCCATTCATCCCTTCTAATTCTTTGAATCCATTCAATGGAACTTTAGAAGTACCAGTAGCAAATTGTAATAATTTGGCTCGTTCTTCTGCATCAAATGATCGAACTGCTCGCCAGAACCATTGAATTTGTGGAGATGATGCATTGTAGTTATGGTATCTGAAAAAAATGTTATTCTCATGTTAGTAAAGTCGGATCATTATTATTATCATTATTTGTTATTATTTTACTCACTCTGTATTGTTTCGCCAATCATCAATGTCAATATCCGGGAGTCCTGAGATAAGCAGTTCTAATTCTTGCTCAGTGAAAATGGAAACCAGTTCCTTTGAAACGATATCATGGAATCCTTGAAAAAATCATTAGAGTTAACATTGTAATGCTTTATCGAATTGAAAAGAAAAAGGAAAAAAAAAACTTACCAGCTAAGAAAGCATCAAGTTGCTGTCGAACTGAAGATACCAATCTATATTCGACGACCAATCGAACATATTCCTGTTTGTTTTCTTCAGTCACGCTTATATTTCGACCGTCAGGGATCAGATCAATCACTTTACGATCTCCATAGTCTTCAGTATCAAGTGAGAATGTCTCAGTGATAACATCTGTGATATCATTTTCAAGCATCCAAACAAGCGACTTATAATACTCTAGATCAAGATTTTCCATATCCTTTAGAGATACAGGTTGTCCAAGCATACATTTGTAGACCGCGCGGCTAAAGTAGCAATCAAGAACACGCCCTTCAAATAGTGCCTTACCAATGATGCGTCCGATAAACTTGAAGAATTGTAGATGATACTCGGAATTAATCCATGAAGTGCGATTGGGATGGAAAGTAGTTCGATCAGAAGCCACAGGTGTAAATAATGCATAGTCTGGATTAAACATTTGCCGAGACAAAACTTGAAGCCACTCTCTTGTAACTCCACCAGCATCTACACCTTCTTCCCCATGGAATCGAACATTCAGCTTTGAATATTTAAATTCATCAGGATTCTTAAAACTGAGTGCTTTGTATGAATCCAAAAAGACTTGATCACGACGAATATTGAGTTGCAATGGTGGGTAAACGTGTCGATTATTAGACACACGAGAATGTAACTTGCGAGTAAAGTAGCTCCGCTTATTATCAAACTCGAGAACTTTGGGATTCTTGACGAGAATAGAGAATGATCCACTCATTAACTTGGGGTTATTGCGAACCATTTGATTGAGCACTTTCCGATGCTGTTCAGTAAAAGTGAAGAAGAGCTTGTCAATGTCTGCCTTTGCTCCTGTTGTTCCTTCTTCATGCCGTTTCGAACTTGGGGATCTAGGTTGCACTTCTTCAGAGCTCGTCATGGAATGTTTGCAAACAATCATCAATGACTCCATTAGCGGCAAAAGTACAGTAGCCACGTGTAATAGCTGAGGACGCTCATTGACAGTCGTTAAAGCATTACTAAGACTTGTCCATAGAGGTTCAAGGGATATCTTGTCATGTAATCCAAACAGAGGAGGATATTCATCAGATTCTTTTTCTTTCTTTTGATTATTCTCATCTCGGCGTGGGAACAAGTATCCCAAAGCGGTCAAAACTCGCAGAAGCTTTGCTTGATCAGAACTTGCTGGAGAAAATTTAGCCAAAGCAAGTCCTTGAACATCCGATGCTTTCTCAGTCTTTGCTACCTGAGCATTAAGTTCCTCTAAATCAACTAATAAAGAGCGCTGTAACTTGGCAGTCAGGTTAACAAATTCATTGCCAAATTCTTCTTTTGCTCCTGGGATACAACTCAAATTTTGCATAGCTGCTAAAGTTTGTTGAAATGTGCGAGGAGAGCACTCATTAGACACCAAAATACTAACAAAGAGTTTCAGATTAGCCGGAGATATTACTGGAAGCTTCTCTGATAGTCTATTGCTGGTTGCACTAGATGTAGTACGCTTAACCTTTTTGGATGATTCATCTTCTTGTTTGGATTCTTGTTCAGTGGTTGCACCTTCCTCTGTACTTTCTTCAGTGGGTGGCTGTTGTTCTTGTTGTTTTCCACTAGATTTATCCTCAGATTCTTTCAGTTTTGACTTTTCTTCTTCAGCTTTTCGTTTACTGAATAAGATAAGAGGTCTAGTTATCTCCTGCAGTAATACAGATAAAGATTCCATTGCAGCTGCACTGTTTCGAATCACGGGACGATCCAAGAGCCCGAGTAATACATTAATTGCATAATTAGACGAATTATCCTTAGCAGGAAGTGTCTCTTTACCCTTGGATTTTTTCTGGTTTTGTCGATTCTTAAATCCTAATGAGAGATCATGCTCAGTCAAAAATATAAGTGCCACATGTCGGCTATATTTGACAAGATATTCCAATGTTTCAAGGAGCTGTTCAGTAACCATGAGAGGAGATACCCTAGTTGACGCATCTGTCATTGGAACGTTCACCCTTATCTTGCCGTTGCCGCCAGCAATTGAGATAGCTGGTCCACCAGCACTACCGGTGGGACCGGTAATCCCAGTTTGCTTTGGAGTTGTGGTCATCTTTGACGGAGTGACAGCCATGACACTTTGTCTTGATCGGTAAGTTAAATGAGCGAATCCTCTTGCCACAGAATGTTCGTCTGCACATCCATCCTGTAGAAGTGAAAGAAGAACAGAAATCACATCCATTCGAGAAGTCCTGTTTTTGCAAAGACTAAGCATAATATCCTGAGGACTTAAAAACTGTCCCACACTTCGAGGCAAGTACAGCAGGCGCGCTAAAGTTGAAACTCCAAGTCGATCCAGTAGCTGAACGGCACTGCGCTTTGCAAGCTTGTCGCGAACTGGTTCAGGGGCTTTGAGAGGTTGAAGTTGCCTACTTAAATGAGATGAAAGCCCAGGAGACGCTCGAGAAGGACGATCAAATCTATCGAGTCCAAATAATAAGCTCATCTGTTCAACTCTTGATCGATTCCGTACTTCTTGAGCTTCATTACGTAAATCTTGCGGTAATTGCGCCAACAATGATTCATCAAGATCAACCATAACCGTTTCACGTAGTGGTGGAGCCAAAGTAGATAAAAAGCTGACAAGTTCTCCAACGACATCCTCACCTCCTTCTGCAGTTGTTGCTGCTCCACCAGTACCAATACCTTGAGAGCCACTAGTTGACAGAACTTCAGGAGGTGCAGAAAGACCTGAACGAGCAGCTTGCTCTCTCTGTTCTTGAAGATGAGCTTGAAGGACCTCCGCCCTCATATCTTCAGGTAATGCTTCCAAGAAAGATGCATCTACTCCAAGATCCGTAATATCTACATCAGAACCTTCGATTCTAACAAAGACCCGTTCTTGCGGTTGAGCCTCATCAGAGTTACCAGTAGTTTCTTCGATACCTGTCATGGGGTGATCTTCTTCCTCTTCTTCTTGAGCGGCGGCAGCAGCTGCTGCTGCAGCAGCAGCATCAGCGACTTGTTGCTCCTCTTCTTGTTTTGCTTCCTCTTGTGCGCGCTTTTCTGCTTCTTCTCTATCTCGCGCAGCTCTTTCTTCCTCCATCTCAGACATTCTTTGAGCATACCGTCTTTCTGAACGAGCTTCCAGTAATCGCCTATGACGACGAACTTCTAAAGCTTGAGGGACTAAGCGATTAAGCAGAGCATTACCAACTGAATTAGCATATTCAGGTAAATTTGATCGAATATACATTTTTGCTGTCTCCATATAACGACTAGGTGTTGAAAGTGGATTAAATGGACCAAGATCCCATGCACTGTCGTCTCTTGAGAATGGTCGATGACTATGACGGTTAGGACTACCAAACATGCGTCTTAGCTCCCGAGAAATTTGACCAACAGGGGTTGAGCCATCTAATCTAGGAGCACGAAGAATAAGACTTTCAGGAGCTCCTACTTCATTTCGATTATAATTATCCACAAGGGTAAAGACAGTATTTGCAATATGAGAATATGAACCAGCAGCTAAACTGTTATCAACTGCTGCCCAAGGATCTCGCAAGGGAATATGTCGGCCACCATGTACAAGAGAGGGAGGTCGAAGTCCCCCACGCGCAGCACTTTCATTGAGTAAAGGATTTTGAGTACCTTCTCCATTCCACCCATGTGAAGAGATTGGTCCTCCAAAGCTAGGCCTTGAAACTCGGAAGGGAGGACGGTGGAGGTGGGGAATACCCCGATCATTCCTAAGCAAATCGTCATCCATACGTTCAATATCCCAACCGTACACTCCATCATTGTCGGCATTATTTAAATTTAGAACAATATCTTCTTCATCTAATGCTTCATCTGATTCTTCTTCGTCCTCGTTATCATCTGTTTCAATATCATCCGCATCACCAAGATCATCTCCATCAGCCTGTCCGAGAACACGTTCTAACTCATCCAAATTTTCTTCCTCGAGTTGAGCGTCATCATCCAAATGCCATCCTTCATCATCAAATGCATCCAGGTCTTCTTCATTAATCTCTTCTTCATCGCCAATTTCATCGTCTTCATCCACATCCTCATCCTCCGGGTGATGATGGTGATGATGGTGTCGATGATGATGGAAACGGCCTGCATCATCCAAAACGACCTCAATCTAATAATAAATATAAATTAGTCATAGGAAAAATTATAGAAGATAAACAGAAAAAAAAAAAAAAAAACTCACATTCATGGGCTCGCCTTCGTCCTCATCTGACTCGCTTTCATCGCTAGCACTTTCAGTCTCATAGTCAAGATTTTCGACTTCGTCTTGATCTTCATCGTCATCATCATCATCGTCGTCTTCGTCATCTTCATCTTCCACAACAATATCAGATCGTGCATCATCGATATCCGATCCATGTGCATCATATTCCATATCATCATCCCCTTCAATTTCAACGATATCTTCTTCATCTTCTTCATCTTCATCAGATTCATTATCCTCATCCATTTCATCATCGTCTTCAGACTCATCATCACTAGCAACTTCATACATTCCTAAAGTCGAGTTTCGAATCAAATCTGGTGTATTACTTTCTCCTTCAGATTCATCTGGTGATAAACTAACATCACTTTCCTCTTCACTGTTATCTTTCTCTTCGGTACCAGCTTTATCAACACCCTTGATATCAAGAGTCGATGCTGTTCTAGTAACATCACCAAAAACTGCCAAACCTCGCTTGACAAGTTCGTTAATACCGGGAAAGTTCAGATCTGCTTCTCCCAAAACAGCCGTCAAAACAGTTAAGAAATTCTTTTCAATCAGAGCCTTAACAAGTTGATCAGAGTATCCATCTGTGCGACGATTAATATGTTCCAATGCTGATCCAGCATATACAGGATTTGGTCTGTTGGAATTAAGTCGTGATAGGAGATCGCAAAGGTTACAAAGGCGACCATATCTGACTTCGATAGGTTCAGCAACGAGTCCATCTTTGAATGCGCGAATAACAATATCCACAACCACTTTTTGAATGTGTACCATTTTCTCTGAAGGTTCAGTTTCATTTTCCCCACGAGTTGGAGATATGAGGGCATAGAGTACAACAGCTGCTAGGTATGAAAGACAAAACTGTTTCTTGTGTTCAACGTCAGAACTATTTGAAAGTGACGCCAATGAAGTCGAAGGGATCAATTCGGTAAACATGTAGTAGAAGGGTTGATTTCTATGTCTACCAGATCCAGGATTACTTGAACTCTTATTGAAGCTCATAAATTCTGTCTTTGAAGGAGTATACGATGCCAGTAGTTCAATCAGAACTTGTAGAAGGTATACATGATAGAAATATTTCTTGTGATTCTGAGCTTTGAATGCTGGCGGTTTGGTATCTTCAGTTGCTTGCTGATTTTCCGTGTCATCAGTCTTTTGTGGAGATTCCTTAGATGGCTCCGGTTGAGACGATTCAACAGCAGAACTTTCCCCAGAATCGTCATCAAGTTTACTAGTGAGTAATTCTTTCAAGATAAGATGAATAGCACCTCCTGCAGGGAGAGATTCATTATATAGTGTTTTCCTTTCCTCCTCTCTAGGATCTGATTTATCAAGACCCAAGATTTCAGCGTCTTTTTTATCCTCATCAAGTGCTTCTTGACTCTTTATTGTCAACATTTGAATCATAAATGGAGGATCACCATCACCAAATCTAATAGTTTCACCAACAACTTTGATTACAATCTCAGGATCGCGCATAATGATTGAGGCAGCAACCTTCATAAATGCTCTTAAATCCATGGATCGAGGTCTAGGTTGAGTAAATATATGTTTAATTTCCTTGCGAATAGTTTGTTCAAGGACAGATGGGTTACTTTCAATAACGTGACGAAGAATAGCAACCAAGCAAGACTCAATTTGACCAACTGCTTTACCGGGATGCCCTTTAATAAAAGTCAAGATGGATTCAATAGTTTGACTTGACATGAGGTAACGTGCACACCATACATCTTTACTCAAAAGAACATAAACTCTGCAAAGAGCTGTAGCAACTCGCTCATTAGATAATGGCTTTTTACATAATGCTTTGAGCATAAGTCTCCTGCGAGGAGCCGATAATCGAGATGGACGAATAGGATGCTCATATAAATCAGATTCTCGTTCATGACCTTTAAATAGTTTCTCTTCAGGAACAGGAAGACTCTGTTCAGCAAGAATCTTTTCAACAATAAGTAAATAGCTAGATAAATCTTCAGGCTTTTCACATCCAATAATAAAGTCACAAAGATTCTCCCAATTTGCTACAAGAGTTGGTTCAAAAACATCGTAGATGGCTGAATTCTGCAAAATCAGTCCCAAGAGATAAGCAGTCTTTGAAGATATTAATGAATCGTAATCAATAGTTTCCAATGCAGATGATAGTAAACGATCACAAACACTTTCGATTCGTTTATCTTCTTGAGTTTTAAGAAAGTTATCATCATGTAATCCCCAATTGCGTCGGACTCGATTATCCAATTCAAGAACGCGGACTAAAAGCTTGGATAAATCAAATAAAAGATCTTGACGATCATCATAGCGAACAATAATCTTTATTGTCCTTTGTAGAGCAATTTCTCGAACCTCGGATCTCATCATTTGAAGACCCAATGATCCTTCTGTAGCCCTCCGTTGTGCACTCTGCCTCAAAATTTCTGAAGCAGGACCGTCAAATAATATTACACGCTGGCCACTATCAGAAATGACAAGCTCACGTTCATCTTGGAGATTATCAAGACTAGGAGAAGGATATTCAACTTGTTCAGTATTATCAGCAGTTGTTGGAGAATCTGACATTGATACATCTTGTTGTTCCGTAGCCGGTTGAGATGGTCGTTCTTCATTACCAACATGCTCATTCGATGAATCAACATGAGTCTCACCGATACTGGTATCTTCTTCCAAATTACTGGTCTCTCTAGTACTTCTTTCCAAGAACCCAAGAAGGGAAAATCCAGGAGGTCCAGCGGCTGATGATGATGTTGAGGCAGATGCAGCAGTAGAACTTGATTGTAGTGGGGCTTCAATTGATCTCCAATCGACTGGAGAATAGCTAGCAAAATAATCAGGAGAAGATTCTCCAGTTTCATCCATGAGCATACTCAATACTTCCAAAGAGAGATGACTAACACCTCCCATACCATCAATATCTGGAGCTAATTCGCATGTCTTGACAATATCTAAGACAGCTGGCATGACAGTTTGTCGAAGTTTCATAAGTAAAAGAGCAGGATTAAAATAATCAACTCTATCACGATCACGATCTCGTGATGCAAGACTAACAGATTGATGAGAATCGACAACAGCTTTAGTTGAAATGATTGAAATGAAGAATGCTAAAATAAATGATATTCCTCCCCTTTGTAATGAAACGAGATTATTCTCCTTTTCTTCAGTCAAACTACCACCACGAATATAATTAAGCCCTCTCCAAAATTTATCTAAAAGGTTAACAGTTTCGGTAACACCACCCATCTTTTCATAATAAATCATGACTGCTGTTTGTAAGGATGCTGTTCCATGCATATCTTCAAGAAGAACAGCTTGATTAGCACCCAAGATTAATAATTGGTATGCAAAAAGATTTGCGACATTTTTGCCCTGTTTCCAGGGTCTTGTAAACCTGAGATGACCACAAAGAATTTTAGCAACTGATTCTGCAACTTTTAGACATTGCTTCTTTTGAGATAAATCTAATGGTTTTCGTGGGATTAAAGCACGAACTAATCCTACCAAGAATCGTGACATTGAAAAGGGGACTTGATGAACAAGATAACGAATTTCTTTTGCATTTCGAAAATCAGGGGAATTTGTATCCACTTTCTTTTCAGCTGCTTCAATATCTTTATCCATATATAACTGTCCTGCAACTGTTAAAATTTCATCCTCATCATTAGATTTTGTCAATGTTGCAATTCTCATATCATTAGATTTAAATTTATTTGCATATTCTAAAGCTTCCCATACGCAAACACGTTCTAAAACGCCAAGACGTTGTAGAAGTTCTTCAAATTCAGGAACTGCACAAAAAAGATTTACCATTGGATGAGGTAAACGTGTATGACTAAAGACAATATGTGAATAAACTTCAGAGATGAGGTTAACAAGACGATGAACAATTGCAAAATGAAGCATAAATTCATCAGTTTCTGGACTTGGTTTGAGCTCATCAAGAAAGATATGATCATCATCATCATCTCCGGTATAATCTAAAAACATATCAATATCTTTTAATGCTGATGCCAATTTAGTCAGGGTAGTTTCAATTACAAGAGTTGCACCTGCTTCACCTAATAATTGAAAGACATGAGATAAAGAATATGAAGCAATGCGTGTAGCAAAATCATAAGGTAAAGATGGTATACACAAGATATCAATTAAAGCACTTAATTTATTTGATCTTAAAAATTCTCTTCGGTGAGTAGAATTTTGAAAGAACCCATCTAAAAATCTTGAAATGTTGTCAACAATGACAACAGCATCAGAAGTATCAGATTTTGTCTGATCATCTTGTTGTTGAGATTCAAATAAAGGTCTATCCTTTTCAGTAAAGAATCTAACAGCATTAATAGCAAATGGGCCAGCCCTAGATTTGCTAACATATTCAATGATTGCAAAGATTTCATTCATAATATCGTCCTTGAGTGCAGGATGATGACGAATCATTTCATCAAAGACACTTCCAAGAGAAGATGATAAATCAGTTGCAATCATATCTCTAGCAAATCTAGGATCTTTGAATACAGTAAAATATTCATGTAAAGCGCCTGATTGTTTAAAAAGTTGCATCCCATTTTGATTAAGACAAATAGCTCCAAAAGCTTGAGGAATTGCAGAAAGGAGATCATTTGAAGGGACAATAAGTTTTGGAATTGATGAAAAGAAAATATTTGATAATCCAGATTCATGAATAATTGGGTATGAAGTAGGCTCATTATGAATAAAAGATGAAATAAGATTAACAGCTGATGCTGCAACACCACCACCAAAAATATCCGTATGAGATATAATTGTTCCTAGTGATTTTAATAGAGATGTTTCCATAATATTTCGAAGACGTTCAGCATTTCCAGTAGTTTGCATCATATGAAGAATAAACTTTAAAAGAGTCTTTAACCATTGAACGCTACTATAAAAAAGTCGATAATCTGGAGAAGAAAAAATTCCATCATCATTTGTAGGATTTGCAATATCATACTTGACTTGTTGTTCAATTGTAATGGCAAGGATATTAATACCACCAATTTCAAGAAATTTATCTAAACTTGATCGAACTGTATAAACGAGATGATCCAAGAGGGTGACTGCTTTACATAATGTTCTCAAATACCTTGTCTTGAGTTGCATAAAATCGACAAGGATTGGAATAATTCCAGCAGAAACAATAGCGTCAGCACTATTTTGTGACATTGTCAAAGTACTCATAAATGAAAAGAATGAAAATGAATAATTTTCATCAAGTGATTCATCATTAGATGCAATCCTATCACGAAGTGTTCTCAAAACGTAAAAGAGAACACCATGATTAACATTAACACTGAGAGCAGCTAAAATCTCAGAAACGTGATTTTTTTGCCTTGCTAGTGTTTCCAAGACTACCATTACGGCAGTACGTAAATCATCAGTAATTTTTCTAAATGGATGAAGTAAATCACAAAGTTCTCCAATAAGATTTGGTTCAGCGCCTATAATTTTAGCAAGATATTTACTATCTCTTGAGAAATTTTCAAGGCATGCAATACTTAAGCATTTACAAATAAGTAATTGCTTTCTCATTTCAAGATTTTCTAATCCAGGACCAAAAGACTTTGCAACTCTTGCACGAATCAAACCCTCAAACCATAAATCCTTGGGTATATCACTTTTTATTTCCTGGACAAGTTCCTCAAGGGAAGAATTATTAATATCATGACAAGATTTGCGAAAAGTAGCCATTCCATCAGACAAGGCAGAATCTTGACCAAACGTTGTTTGTCGTGATGGGGTAACAGGAGGAGCAGGACGGGATGATTGTTGAGAGGTTTTATTGGATTTAGGAGTCTGCTGGTGTTTTGTTGTAGTAGTAGTAGTAGTAGAATCTAAAAGATGGTAATAATTAATGGATAAACATGGAGCAGATTTCCATAAACCATCCAAATCGGCCTTGTCTGGATCAAGAAAATTATACAAGGATTTAAATTCATGAGAATGGTGACAAACACCTGAAAAAGTTGTAAATGCGCTCAATTTAAATAGTCGATCAGTATCTACCGTACTCATTGATGATCTACCAGATTTAGATTGAGCAAATCTTTGTGAAACTCTAAAACTAACTCGAAGAGTAGAGATAACAATTGGCAAATTCAAGCAATAGAGTAAACAAGATAAATGTCCAGTACTTGCATATAGACTCCTATTTGAGCAGTTATCAAGTAACAAGGCAGAAAAATCCAATATAGCAGTCAAAAGGATTTGATCCTCATGTGAAATAAGTGTACCTGGTGGATATGGATCATTAAGTTGATAAATTTTAACCCGGTCTTGTAAAATATCGTCAAATCGATTCAATACTAGAATCCAACTATATAAATCACCTCTAGGACGATTCCAAGAGTGACCAAATGAATCAATAATTGATGGTAATTCACTATCCGGTTTAACTTGCACATCATGCATAAAATCTCGAAGTGCTTGAGGCTATATAATATATTTTTTATTAGTTTATTTGAATTTGATTTCAATAAAATGATAGACAGATTTCTTACCAAGTGTGTCACCCGCTTTGAGGGTGGGATAACTCTAGTGATATGCATAGTGAGACAGAGATCCGGGGGGTGGTGCAGGAAATCTGACACAAGCTCACTGATAGAATACCTTCTTTCTTTCTTTTTCTTTTTTTCTTTTTTTTCTATTTATTTTAATCCTCTCTTTTGCCTCTTGATAAATTTGAGAAAAAAAGAGAGATTGATGATGATGATATTGCTGGTTGAAAGTTGAAAAATGGGAGTTGGGAAAATTAATGGATGCTGGGACCTAACCACCAAAACGTTTTTTTTTTTTTTTTTTTTTCTTTTTGTTACCAGCAGAGCAAGCCCATGTGAAGAACTATACTAGGTGCATATTGTACTTTTCTTCAATTTTTTTATATATATATATATATCACATTGTTTGTACAGGAAAGGGGGCTACATGATATTTATATTGTATATATAGGAAAAGAGTTTTTTTTTTTCTTTCTCTTCTAATCTAATAGTTTTCGTATATCATTCCATTTATTCTTAATTGATCCATTCTCACTCTCAAGATGAGCAACTTTAGAATTTGTATTGGCAAGTTCTTGCTCAATTAGAGAAAGTTGATCTTCAAGATTACGATTAATATCCATTACCTCAAGATTTCTTTGCAATAATCGATCCATTTCCGCCTTTTCTATAGGAGGTTCCTTTCTATATCCTTCAACAAGAGCAGATAACTGTTTATTTTCTGTTTTAGATTGTTCCAGTTCATCTTGTAATTTATCAATTTGTACTTTTCCTTGTATCATATTATTTGCCAATTGAACATGCTCTCTATTGAGTGCATCAAGGCTTTCTTCCAATTTTCTTACTTGACTAGCGAGTTGAGAATTTGTTGACCTTAATCTATCAATTTCATCTCGAGTTTCCTTTTCTTGCCGATGTATTTCTATATATTCAGCTTGATATTTTGATAAAGTTTTAGGAAATAATTTCACTGCGAATGCATCCTTTACCAATTGATCAACTTGAAAAGTACAATTATCATATGAAGTACTATTATTTGTCCGTAATAAGTTTGCAAATGTATGATGTTGTGATATTCCATGTTGATCAGGGCTTAGATATACATCAAAGAGCCTATCTTTGAGGAAATTAAGTAATGGATCAAATTCGAGCATTAAAATCTTTTCACGATTAGCCTTCATTAAAGCTACTGAAAATCTTAGTACAGATGCTAATCCTTCAGCTACAACTGTATCAAAGATACGAACAATGATTTCCAGGGGGAACTTGTAAGCGAATAGAGTTAATATCCACTGGGAAGCATACATTGAAGATCTAATTCCTTGCCTTTGCAAGTGAATGTGAAGTTCAGGTGCAGTATCCTCCAAGATGCGATCATATTGATATAATTTAACTTGAAGACCAGGCATTTCAACCGTATATAAATCTCTGAGTTTGTAATTTTTCATCAATGTAACCAAAAGACTAAATGCTTCAGGTTCAGATACATTATTAATTAGAATAGGTACAGCAATAAAAGCCATTCCTTGAGTGTATCCAACTTCTGGATCATATAAACTGTATGCCTTGAGGAGATTGAATAATGATTCAGAATTTGCTATCCGAAATAAAGGTGTACGAGATATATCTTTACGAATAGATTTTTCGTGGGGGCTCAATTGGGTTAAAAGGTCAGTGTAAGTTTCTTCAAGGAGACGAGATTTAGATCTCGTTTGAACTTGCCAAACAAGGCCTCGAATTGGTGGAGGGATTCCTGCTGCGACAGCTTGTGCAACAGATGCAGGAGATTCTGCAGCTAAACCTTGATAATCATTAACAGCAGAATTCCAAATTGACCAGTCACAAGACTGATTTTTTGGTTTGATTTCCTCATATCGGAGACGAAGGGTTTCAAGACCCTGTTGAACACACTGTGCTTCAATAGGGGTGAGTTGATTGAAGACTTTAAGGGTTGATGTTGCTCTATTTTGAATAAGTTCATAATTATCAATTGCAGTTGGTGGTTCTCGTTCTGAAATAGAAGAAGGGCTCTGCTTGCGGGTGGGACTATTGGAATTGGAATTAGAATTGAGTCGCTTTGGGGATGATGAATTACTCCCCTTGAGCCAGCTGAAGGGAGCTCTCGATCTGGGAGCAGGTTGAGGAAGAGTCTCTGACTGAGGAATTTTAATTTCTGATTCCTGGTTATTATCTTTGGGAATTTTTTCCTCTTGTTTGGAGGGGGAGGAGGGTGGAGGTAATGGGGGAGTTGTTGCTAGATCTTGAGGGGGAGGATTAGTGGTATCGGTCTTAGGTTCAAGTTCGGGTAAAGGAGCAGTTTCGGTGGCCGTTTCAGAGACAGTTCCAATAACCGGTTCAGTGACGGTTTCAGTGACTGTTTCAGTGACTGTTTCAGTGACGGGATCAGTGACGGGCTCACTGACTGGTTCGGAGACGGGTTCACTGACTGGTGCAGCAACAGGTTGACTGACTGGTTCAGTGACTGGTTCAATAATTTGTTCAACAACAGGTCCAGAGATGGGTTCAGTGACTGCTTCAACAACAGGTTCCGCAACTTGATTCTCTTTCACTGTATCACTAGGCTGTTTGTCGACCGGAGATTTCGTCGGAGGCTCTTTGGCGGATGCAATACTCTCGGGTTTCTTTTGCTTAACATTGCTAGTTGCTGATGCTTTCTTTTTAGGCAATAAATTTTTTTCACTCTGTGATTCAAGAGACTTTTTCATTGTACTTGATTTCTTTGCTTTTGTTGGTGAAGATTCCCTACTACCGGTATTTGTGGGTCTCTTTGGAGAAGAAGCAGAAAGGAGTTTCTCTTGTAAATCCTTTACATTAGATGGCCTTTCCCTTGAAGATGCACAAGGTCTTTTGGGTGATTGTGGTGGTGTTTCAACACTGCCATTCTTGACGACCTGATTTAATGTATTAGAAAAGAAGATAAAAACAAAAGAAGTTATAAAAAATAAAGACCCCTTACAGTATCAATAACGGGGCTTTTTGGCGTAGGAGAAGCCATATTTATATCTTCCACACAAGCCGGGGGGGAGGCAGTTTTCAAAAAAAGAGGTATGCACCAAAAAAAAAAAAAAAAAAAAATCGGGGGTTTTATTGCATCTGAAGGTGTTTTGGAGTTGATGAAATTTCGGAATAGATGGGACATGAAAGCCCAAACTTGTGATTCCCAACTTTGTGAACCCGGACAAATGTATATAAAGGATAGATATAGAGATATATTTTCTACAAAAATACTACTAATAATTACACACTTTTACTTGTCAACATCTGCAAATTTGACCTTGCTATTTGTAACTTGAGACACTTCATGCCGTAGCAGATCTCCAAGCGTAGTACCATCTCTAAGATTTGTCCATTTATAATTAACAAGGTCATATCTTGGTGATATTAGTAAAAAAAAAGAAAACCAACAGAAGTTATTTAAAAAAAGACTCACCTTTTAGGCCCGCTTATTGGACTGCTGAGCCATATTTGCTTATTTGGCGGCTGTTTGTTGATGACATATGTACCAGCAGGGGGCAGTTCTATAGTCATAACGCCGTGCTATATAGAAAAGACAGGAGGAGTTTTAGTTACCAATCAATCGTGTGTGTGTGTGTGTGTATACTACTTACTGACAGCTCAACGTCCAACTTCGGATATAATGACTCTGCCAATGTCTCGAGATCTACCAGTATTGATTCAAGTGTATCATCAGCAATCTGGTGATACTCTTTACCAGAGATTTCTTGAGTATCAGTGTGATTTTGTCGAATTACTATCCGGTTCCTTATGGCTGGGAATGGCTGAGGAACAAGTCTGCTGCTACTTGACATAGAATAGATTCTTCCAATACTCGCCAGCCTAGTAATACCCGCTCGTTTCGCTATACATTGTCCTACTAACCCAGACGCAGTTCGCTTCATTGTGTCTCTCTTGTTTTGTCAATTTTGAATATCCTTCATTTTCAAATTTGTGTGTTCAAGCCAAAAAAACGAAATCAGGGTAACTAACTTTTTTTCAAACCAATATATCTTATATCTATATACAAAAACACCACCTTATTTAGGGGGGAGCAGGTAAAGCAAGCCTTGGCTTTGGTGGTGGTAATGCCTTTGTAAAATCACGGATAACTAAACTGCATTCAACTTGAGTACATAAATCTCTTTTTGATGATGTAGGTAATTTTGATAATAATTCTAAACCTGAAGATCTTTCAATTGCTTCAATAGGCATTGAAAAATCTGTTAATTTAGTATCATTCGGAATTGGTGCATTTGGAAGTACAAATGCACCAACAGCAGCTGTATGATTATTTGATTTTGATGATTTTAATGGATTCTCTGCGACAATAATTTTAAAGAAATGAGTTGGTACTGCAATATTTGGTGGATTTCCAATAACTTCATAACTAACTCTCCATTTACCATCTGGATATTGTCGAGGTAAATATAATGGTCCAGTTACTATCCGTACATCATGATATTCTTTTGTAAGTCGCCTGCAGAAATTCTCTAAATGTGCCCAGTCTAGAAGAAGGGAAGAAAAATTGTATACAATTAGTATGCCAAAAAAAAAATACATATACATATATAATGCCCCCCTCCCACTTACAGTCACGATTAAACCCATCACCAACCTGAGGAGCAATATTGGTAAGATAAAAAGTTTCATCCATTGCATCTTGTGAGAATCTAGCATTTGCTGCTGGTGCTTGATGACCTCTATCATAACCACTCCTAAAGTAATCACGTAGCCTTGCACGAAATTTTTCAGGTATATTCTCATCTTCTTTAAATACAGACTTTCCTCGATCAATACCGTCTTGATATGCAATTGATTCTGGTGTTATATGTTCCACAACCTGTTATATATATATATACAAGTTAGTTAAGTCTAATTTAACTAAAAAATCTCTTCTTACCCATGCAGGATTCCTCAATCGACGATCAAATGAACTTATAAACTCCCTTTTATACTCGACATCATAGATCGGACCGGGGAAACCGTATTGAAAGAATCCAGCAGGATTTACCAATACACCTGACGGAGCCACCACTCCAGACGGTGAAGGGGCCCGACTAGGAGGAGGTGGTGGAGGAGCCTTTATCGTCGAGTCAGGCGGTGTACTATGATGTCCCCATAATGAAAATGCAAGAGCGATTCCACCAGCGGCAATAGCGCCTGCTGTCCCCATATAATGCGACGCCATTTTCTAGATTTTTGGTGGGTTTTTTTTTTTTTTTTTTTTTTTTTTTTTTCACCCTTCGTCCCATCATCACCAAGACCAACCCCCCCCCCTCGGACAATGACTGGTTCAACGCGGGAAGAGTTCACAACGCCAAAGCTTTATCCATTAGTTGATGCTCCTCCAGTGGAACCAAAGCCTCCTTCAAAAAAGTACTACGAAAAGGTTCCTATTGGTATTGATTTGGGTTCATGGCAAACAAGGGTTGGATATTGTTCGTTTGATGATCCTGGATACGTTTTCCCTACTATAACTAGTAAATATAGAGATAGAAGGATTAATAAAACATATAATTTTGTCGGTAATGATTGCTATATTGACTCAAGTACAAGGTCAGGTATTCGCACATTATGTGATGGAGCTCTGATATCTAACTGGGATGTATTGGAGAATATCCTTGATTATTCATTTTATAAGCTTGGAGTATCATCAGAAAATATGGTTGATAATCCTATTGTTATGACTGAACCAGTTGCATGTCCATATGCACAAAGGGCTAATATGCAAGAAGTTTTATTTGAATCATATGGAGTACCAAG
The DNA here is from genome assembly GCA_030574475.1 of Trigonopsis californica. Taxonomy (NCBI): domain Eukaryota; kingdom Fungi; phylum Ascomycota; class Trigonopsidomycetes; order Trigonopsidales; family Trigonopsidaceae; genus Trigonopsis; species Trigonopsis californica. The sequence continues at coordinate 17,590 of JAJMFC010000021.1, forward strand.
TGCTGCATTTGGAATTGATTCGTTATTCTCATATTATAAAAACAATATGAATAATGATAGTGGTATGGTTGTATCTCTAGGTAATGAAGCAACTCATGTGATTCCAGTTGTGAATGGCAAGGGAGTCCTTTCAAGTGCTAAAAGGATAAATTGGGGTGGACATAGTGCAAGTAGATATTTAAGTAATCTATTGGCATTAAAATATCCCCAATTCCCATCAAAATTGACATCTATACAAGCAATGCTATTATTAAAAGAGCATTGTTATGTATCACAGGATTATAATAATGAACTGGATCATTATCTAGATTGGGATCAGTTGGATAAGAATGATCGAATTATTCAAGCACCATTTACAGAAGTACAGTCAAATCAAAAATCACAACAAGAGATTGATAGACTTTCACAAAGGCGTAAAGAGAGTGGAAGAAAACTTCAAGAACAAGCGCAAAAGGCGAGAATTCAAAGATTAGCAGAACGGGAGCAAGAATATGCATATTATAAACAAGTACAAGAAAGAATTGGTAATGCATCGAATTCACGGGAAGAAAAGGAAATTCTAAGTAGTGAAGGATTTCAGCAAGAGTCTGAATTAACAGGGGCAATGAAGAATTTAGAAAAGGCAATTAAAAGATCCCGAAAACAGGATGTGAATAATGAAGAACCAGAAGAGGATGAGGTACCTACATTCCCATTAATTGATATTCCAGATGATCAATTAAATGAGGAACAAATTAAAGAGAAACGACATCAAAGATTAATGAAGGGGAATTATGATGCAAGAATTAGAATGAAGGGAGAAAAAGAAAAGGAAAGAAATCGAATAAAGGAACAAGAAAGATTAGATGAAGAAAAAAGAAGGACGAAATTTCCTGAATGGCTTGAAGAAAGAAGACAACAAAGACGGGTATTACTTGGAAAAATCAAGGAAAAGGAGCGGTTACGTAAAGAGTTGAGTAATAGGAAATCACATGCATCACAACTTCGAATGAGATCAATAGCATCACTTGCATCAGATGATGGAGGAGGAAGGAAAAGAAGACGTGATGGAGGAGCGGGAAATAATGAAGATACATTTGGAGCAGATGATGATGATTGGGCAGTATATAGAGATATTGCAAATTTATCAGACAGTGAAGAAGAAGAAGAGATGCAAAATAATTTTACAAAATTAGAAAAGGAATTATTAGAGTATGATCCAGAATTTACAAATGAGAATCTTCTTGAGAATGAGAATGATTGGAGGAAGAGTATACTTTATAAATTTTTAAGAGGGACACGACCATTTGATTCCGAATCACAAGCACAACAAAGGCAAATTCATTTAAATATTGAAAGGATTAAAGTACCAGAAGTATTATTTGAGCCATCAATTGCAGGAATTGATCAAGCAGGTATAATTGAAGTTACAGCTGATAGTTTATTGCGACAACAACAAGTAATGGAAAGGGCAATTAATAATGTTTTTATAACTGGTGGATTTAGTTTATTAAATGGATTTGAAACAAGATTTCATAATGATTTACAAAGTTTAATTCCAATTCAATATAAATTAAATATTCATATGGCTAATGATGCATTATTTGATTCATGGCGTGGAATGGCTAATTGGATTAATTCAATTGATGGTAAAAATTCTTTAATTACAAGAGAAATGTATAATGAAATGGGTCCTGGGTATATTAAAGAGCATGGATTAAGTAATGTGTAAAAATAAAAAAAAAAGTCTTTATTTATTTATTTTTTATTTAACGCCGTGTCTATGAGAGAGATTAGTAATTTCTACAAACGCTTACGTAGAAGTCTTTTTTTTTCTGGGCCCCACCAGGATTTTCCCATTTCAAATAATTGCCCCACATAATTATAAAAACCGAGGGAGAGAAAAAAAAAAATTTGATTCGAAATTGAAAAATGACAATTCTACAGTACATGGCTTGAACTTACTAACTGAAATTTAATTCCGGGGGGTTTTTTTTTATTTCTGATTAATTTTTTAATATCAATATTAACAAGACTTCCCCTTTCTAGACTTGCATGTGAAAGAAAAAAAAAGGAAAACACAAGTTTTGGGAGTTTACCTAATCGACACAGCTTGTTATTACAAATCATCAAAAAAAAACATTGAGGAAATAATAGGGGAGAGAGGTGGATAATAAACAAAAAAAAAGGAGTTTGTAGTAGGCTTGACATCTGGATAATATATGTCATCGTTTTATACATCTGCTCTACCGCCGAGCATTTATAATGGTCATCAGTCGACGACGACTACAGGAGCAAGTGGTGGTGGTGGGCAACAACGACGGTCATCGTCATCTTCATCACAAAGTCCTGAACCAACATCATCTACTAGCTCGACAGGATATGGTGTGAAATCATCAAGTACATTTAAGCAACACCAGCAGGAGAAGCTAGATAATGAAGGAGGGGAATCAAATTTCAAATCTGAGCAGTCTAGAAAAGTAGTAGCATCAGCATCATCATCACCAGATAATAACAATAACAACATTCCACCAGTTGGGCCAATATCCCGTAATGGTCGTGTATTATCAAGTACGAAAAGAGCAGCACAAAATCGTGAAGCACAGAGAAATTTTAGGAAAAGAAAAGAATCATATATTCGTGATCTTGAAGATCGATCAAAAGAATTAAATTTAGCAAATCAAACGATTGAATCATTAAGATTAGAAAATTTTCAATTACGTGATTATATTCTTGCCCTTCAATCAAAATTAATTGAACAACCAGGTGGTGTACCAACTCCTCCAGCTGTATATGCAAAGAGACAACAACAACAACAACAACAACATCATGAATTCTTTCATGATCCAGCTAATACTGCTGATAATAATGGTCCTACTGTTTCTTCACCGTTAAAGGGTCACCCCCAGACGACTGCTGCTGCTGCTACACCACCACCACCACCTGCTCAACCAGCAGACGAGTGATTTCGTTGTTGTCAGGGGATTTTTGTTTTTATCTTGTTGTCTTTTTTTACATTGGCGCTCAGTGGTTTTTCTTTTCTTTTCTTTTCTTTTCTTATAAATAAATGTAATGTAATTAAATAAATAAACTACTCTTCTTTAGCAAGTGCCTGATCAATAATACGATCAGTCATTTGTGCAAGTCTTGTATCTTTACTAGTGATACCAGCAGCACTATGAGTTGTCCATAAGACACTAAGACTCGTAGATGCCTAAACAATTTTCATTTGGTTTAGTTAGTCGAGGGAATGGGGATTTTTTTTTTTTTTTTTTTTTTTTTTTTTTAAAAAAACAACTAACCAATGTGAGAACAGGATGATGATCAAATTTAATTGCAGCACCAGCAATTCTAGATAATAATTCAACACCAAATTTATATTTCTTTATATGAATTTTTTTTTTTAATCCTTTACCATCATTTACAATTATCCAATTATTATTAAAAATTAATGGATTTAAATATTTATTTATTTCAGCTTGGGTTAATAATTGTGACTCCTTTGAAGTAGATGTAATTGAACGATAGAATAACCATTGAGAAGAAGAAGTTGGTCTTTTGATTGCACATCTCATCATCATCATCATCATCGCTGGTTTGTTTACTACTTTATTATCCACCCCCGGGTTTGGGTGCTGTTTAAGCTTGGTTACCCTCGACAACCCCTGCCTTTTCTCTGTTTTACCACCAACAACCACCACCACCACCTAAACGATGGGGGACACAGATATCAGTATGTCTTTGGACAATGAGGAACAATCAGATATTGATATGATGGATTCAAGCGATATCGCTCATCATATAGGAGGCCAGCAGCAGCAGTCATCATCATCATTCAAGCCTCGTCAAGGTACGTTACCCCTGTTTTAATGAAGCGATCCAACTAACTAACAAATCTACAATATTCCTTTTAGACGATTTTATACCATCTCCAGCATTTCAATCATCTCCTGTACATACTCCATCACAATTAAGATATGCAAATGCTAGAAAGATCAATAATAAAGATCCACCATATATGGAATTTTTTGAAAAGCAGAATGAACGACGCATGAAGGACAAGGATGATGATGATGGTACTGAAACACCAGCTAAATCATCTCCTACGAATCATCACCACCATCAAAGCCCCCTTCAACACATCATCTCAGCAGCAAAGACCTCCATATCATCACCTGGACGACTGGGAGCCAAACTAGGTAAAGCATCTCGTGACAATACCATTCAACACATAGACCACGACAATAATAATAATACCCTTTTATGGGAGAGACCATTTAATTACGAAAATCAAATGACAACATCACAAGGAGGTTGGTTTGCAAGGCATGAAACACCAGTTATATTAACCTCATATTTACATGTTTTTATGAGACTTGTATATGTATTGGTAATTACATATATAATATTATCATGTATTTATATGATTCATCGTGATGTTAGTCGAAGAATTGATAAACAAATTCAACAAGTTGTTTTTAATGCCAAAAAATGTACAAAAGATTATATTGAAAATCGTTGTATGCAAGAAAGGATCCCAGCAAATATAAAATTATGTCAAGAATTAGAAGAATGTCGAATTACAAATGAAAAGACAATTCAATTATTAGAAAAGGATACATATGAATCAATATCAAGATCAAAAATGTTGGCAGAAACATATGCATCAATTCTTGATAGTTTTGTTAATGGTATAAGTTATAAAACAATGTTATTTATTCTTTTATTACTTTATGGATGTATATTTGCATCAAATTTTACTTTTGGTTTCCTTCAAGCGAGGTGGGCACCAGGAGGGGCTAATCAGCAACAGCAACAACAACAATTATACCCGTCTACACCGGCAAGACCACCAAATAATAATAATAATAATATCGACTGGAGTCATCATAATAATAATAATGACAACAATAATAATAATCATTATTCTGGATCATTATATTCAATGGGCGGTACTCCAATTCCAGCAATGGCTAGGATAAATAATAATGATAATGAGAATCCAGATTCAATGATTCTGTCACGGCGCAATTTTGTAAAGTAAAGTAAAAGGAAAAAAAAAAAGGAGCAACAAGAACAAGAAATATATATATATATATATACGACACAAAACAGTACAACGCATAACTGGATTTTTTTTGAATTTTTTTTTTTTTTTTTCTCATTTCAAAACTGTAGCAAGAGTAAATACATTAATACAAGGAAAATAAGAAAACCAAAGCCTGCAAAACAAAAAAAAAAAAGGACACAAATACTTTCTAGCAACACTTGCTACTTGATGATGATGATGAAGACGATTCATGAATATTAACACCACCACCACCATTTCCAGAACGATTACCCTCATTTGTATCATTAGTAATAATTCTTTGCTTAATTTCTCTTGCTAATGAATAAAAAGCTTCATCAACATTAATATTTGCCTTTGCACTAACTTCCAAAAATGGGATTGAAAGTTCATTTGCTAATGATTCACCTTCTTGTTTTGAAACTGATCTATTATCTTCACAATCACATTTATTACCAACTAATATTTTGTTTACATCTTCTGCTGCATGTTGTTCAACATTTGAATACCATGTACGTATATTTTCAAATGATTTTCGATCAGTAACATCATATACAAGTAAAATCCCCATTGCTCCACGATAATATGCTGTTGTAATTGTCCTAAATCTTTCTTGTCCAGCTGTATCCCAAATTTGCATTTTAACCCTTTTACCATCTAATTCTAATGTTCGAATCTTGAAGTCAATTCCAATCGTTGTAATAAAACTTGGTGTAAAAGAATCCTCGCTAAATCGCAACAATAAGCATGACTTTCCAACTCCTATTATTGTAAATGAAATTTTTTTTTTTGTTCTCTTGTTAATAAAAATCTAAATAAATAAATAAATAAATAAAATAATAATAATCTATTATTCTGCTCATACCGGAATCTCCAATCAGGAGTAGCTTTATCAAGATGTCATAATTCCGTGAACTCGCCATTTTCTTATGTTTTTAGCTTTTTTAATTATAAATATCCTTTAAAAAGTTCTCTCCGGGAATGTTTATCTTTGTATAATAATAATAATAATAGATGACGACGCAGCTTTCAGTTATTCCTCCTTTGGTTTGGTTTTTGTTTGTTTTTCTTCTTGTCTTTTGGTTTCTCTCCTATCTATCTTGTTTTTCTTCCCCCTCCCTCCCCTTTTTGCAATGTTTTGGGCCCGGTTAAGGAAAACAAGAAAAATAATTCCCAAAAAAAAAAAAGAATCCGCTCGACGTTGCCATGCCAATAGAGCCGTATTCCCCGTCCAACCGCCTTAGTTTTTATTGATTTTTATGGTATTTAGTCAAGGTGTTGTTGTTATAACATGTTTCAAACACTATAACCCGTATTTACGATTGAATCAATCATTATAAACCCTTATCTAGAGAGACGGAGTTTGGTGTTGATTAGACAACTCGTTTGTGTAACATAGTCTCTTCTTTTTTTTGATCATACTTTTTATAGGATAAAATAAAATAAAATAAAATAAATGTATTTATCGCTTTCGATTTTATAGGTTATAAAAGAAATAAATAATGGAATATTTTCAACACCTTGTATACAACAATATCGATATATAGTATATTATTACTTGTATTAATTGTTATATATATGCCATTTCTCATATTATGCAACATAATTCACGAGTCTTTTGCTTGTCTACAATTTTTGTTTATAATATTACTAGCTGCAGATGTTGCTCAATTAATTGGTGTACACGTTTCATTTTTCAATAAAGTCTGCCATTTACAAACATTGTAAGCACAAAAATTCTCCCTCATCTAAATAAAGCAGGGGGAGACAACCATTGCCTTGCGTCTGAGTACTATAATCAAACAAGATACTCTCGATATACTGTCCAAATCCTTTCAAGAGTTTCTTGTTGAAGTTTTACACCTAAATCAATCTTTTCTAAATCTTGAAGATCTTGAATCCATTCATGCCTTTGCATTTTTGGTATTAAAAAACTTAAATTTCTTAAAACATAAACTTCACAAAGAATTTCTCCATGTGCAGCAAATGCTAAAAATAATAAATTATTATTATTATGATGATGAATTGATGATGATGCTCCTAATGATGAAACACTATTTGCTGGTGATGCACTAGATTCTTGCTCAACAAGAAAAGATTTATGCTCTCCTAAGGTAAGAATTCTTGATATTTTTCTTAATGTTCTAATTGCTCTTAATCCATTATCTTTATTATTTAATAATGATCTTCCATTATATATTCCATAAAGATGTCTTGTTGTAAAATAACAAATTATTGTACTTGGTGTTGCTGCTAAGAATCCAAATAATAATTCTTGACTCTTTAAAAGATGATCAATACCACTAATTGCAACTTCAACATCAACTTTAGTCTTTTGAATTTGAATTAATAATGTCCTTATTAAATCTCCTCTTAGGGCATTTTTAATTGGATGTTTAAGCGCTAATTCATACGCTCTTAATATCGTACTTAAATCTCCTTGTCCAACCCGTTCTTTTAATATTGATACTTGTGATGGACTTAATTCACTCCCATTATTTCGATCAATTACATAATCAATTACCATCCTTTCAAGACTTTCAAGATCGCTTTCAAGACTTTGTTTACTTGTAATTGCAATTTGTGATGCATCATCATGTCGAATCGTTTGAATCAATTTACTTGCTGGTTCAATAACCCAATTACTCCAAAAATCCTTAATTACATTACCTGAATCTAAAATCCATTGCTTAATATCTGCTTTTCGATTGAATACAATTTGCAATAATGTTGATCCAAATGTTAATCCTAAAACTAATGTTGGCCATTGCCTAACAAAGAATGTTGGTCGTCCTGCTTCAACAAGAATTTCCTTGTGATATTCTGCTTGACGAGGAATTGCATCATCAACAATATTTAATAACCTATCTGCAACTGTTAATGGTGTAATTGAAAGGGTTGAAATTTTTCTTGGTTGAATTACTTTTTGTTCAAATGTTTCCCTTTCATCAACATTACATAATTCTTGTAATACTTGTTGTACATTATATATTCCTGATTCAACTGATTTATGCCAACTTTGATTCCCATCAAATTCAATTCCTTTACTTACAAGTAATCCAAGTCCTGAATTTTGTAATTCACGAAGATTTTGTAATCTGCGACGTTTTAACCTTACTTCACGTCGCGTCATATACATTGGGTATACAAGCATATCAACAGCTCTTGATGCTCTTCCTAATGAGATACTTGCTAATTGTTGTCGTCTAGCATTTAATGATTCTTTAATAACATTAACCCAGTCATATGTTTGTGAATTACTAGTTGATCGTCGTACACTTCCACCAAGTCGCCTTGATGCATCTCGATACGTATCAGTAATTAGTCTAAACCCCCTTAATGGAGCTGTTTGAATCGAATAATATATAAGATTCCTCGTACTAGACGAAACTGTATCCCAATAATACAAATCATCTTCCAATGGTACAGTCTGATCCAAAAGTGATTGAAGTACAATCCCATATACACTGATAGCAGCTGTTCCTATAAATACCCATTCCATCTCTCGGACAATTGCTTCATTTTCTTTAGTTCGACTGTTGGCGTGTTTGGTACTAGGAGTTGGCTCCTGCTGCTGCTTCTTATAACTGCGGAGAGCTTGACTTATTTTCACTAAATAATCATCCCTCTTGAATTTAGGTCTTCTCCCCGATGAATAACTACCAATGCTGTTGCCATCACCATCTTCAGTCACTAAAGTGACTTGCCTTCGAAGATCATGTAGAGCACATAACTTTTCGCTCATTTCATTATCTTGTCGGGAACTTGTTGCTAATGTATTCAATACTGGAGTACAATACTCAAGCTGAGTATATAATGATTGAGTCCTATCGTGCATGATACTGCCCATTGCCTTTTGTTGTTTTGTTTTGTTTTTGGTACCTGTTTTTTCCTTCAAAGTCGAGATGGTCCTCGAAACCTTCTTGATTGGGAACTCCAAACGCGCCAGAAAGACGAGCGACGAGGGCAAGTGAGTGTGACATATCATATAATAGTCAGCCGTTCAACCAAAATATATTAGAAAAGAATCCTTTTTTTTATTAGTGTCGCGTGCGCGTCTTGCCCCCCCCGGAGGACATGTTTAATCGGCTCACTCAGCTAGGCAAATCTCTTAGTGATGAGCTCGAACGTGGCTCAGGCCCGGCAGGTAGTGGAACTCCAAAGGATCAAGATGCTTTGATAGCTAGGCGGAAGGAGTTTTTAAATAGGCAAACACCAGATGCAAATAGTTTACAGGTCGTCGATGATAATGATTCTAGCCAACAACAGTCATCTGAGGACGGATCTGCAAGCAGAAGTGGTACACCACCTTCCAAGGAAGCAAGATCAAGTGATAATCAAAAACAACCAACCTTCACTATTGATCCTCACCTCCCGGCTGATGTACAAACTAAGCTGCGCAAATTTCGAAAGTATGAAGCAAAGTATCCGGAATTACTTCAAGCTTACCGAGTTGAAAAGAAAAAGAGTCATCTTATTGGAGCCTTTGAAGCAGTTTTACGTGAGAGAACTCCCTGTACATCGATTGCTGAACCTCAAACTTTTATTGAATACCTTGAAAACCTCCTACTTCGATCTGATATGCAACAGGAGGAAATGAAGCGACTCACCGTCGAAAGAGATGAGTTCATGGCTAAACTCAAGGATCAAGAGCAGCAGCAGCAAGCTTCTTCACCTGAGTTAGAGAATGAATTGGGGGAAAAGGTGTCAAAGATATCAGAATTGGAATCTAAAATATCAAGTCTCGAAACCACTTTACAAGAGACGAAATTACAAATCGACTCATCAAAGACAGAATCTGCTAACCTATTATCAGAACGCGATACAAAGATTGCACAACTGGAACAAGATTTAAAATCACAGACTGATAAAATCTTGGCCAGAAAAGAAGACGACGATAGCCAATCTCAATCTTTGAAACATCAAATACAACTGCTTAATGAACGACTGAAGGAAATTGAACAACTTAAGGAAGATTTAGCTGATAAGGATTCTAAGTTTACAGAGGCAGAGAAGATTCAGCAAGATCTTCGCAACCAGTTGAGTACGTTGACCCAAGATAAAGAAAAAGTCCAAGGAGAAGCTGCATCTCTCAAAGAGAAAATTGCAGTACTCGAAAGTCAGCCTGTACCTAAACATTCTCCTTCACCAGCACCTGCACCATCCTCGAATGGGCTCTCCAGTAGCAACAAAAAGAAAAATAAGAAAAAGAAAGGTAAAGGAGGAGCCGCAAACAAGCAGCTGCAACCAATTGAAGAGAATCTACCCCAAGAGATTGAAGATATTGATCAGTTGAAGGAACTTTTACTTAGCAAAACAAAGCAAGTGGATGAGACGAACGAAAAACTTGTAGAGTTTGAATCAAAACTTAATCAAGTGAATGAAAAATTAGCAAAAACTGAAAATGAAGAGGTTGCAAATTTGCGCGATATGTTGAGGGATGTAGGACAAGATCTTGTAGAGGCAAGAGCTACAATAAAGACCTTGAATGAAAAGCAATCAACCGCATCTCATGAGGAAGAATCATTCAAGAAGATCAAGGAAGAATTAGAATCTAAATACCAAACTGCAAATGCCAAGATTCAAGAGTATGAGGCGACAATTGAAGAATTACAGAAAACCAATAAAGAGCTTGAATCTGATAAAAATTCATTGGCCGACAAATTAAAGGAGTCAGATTCTGCAGCAGCAACTAAGCTATCGAAAATGCAGCAAGATCTTGAGACAATAAAGAAGGAAAGAGATGAAATTAGTTCAAAACTGACAAGTGCCGAGCAGGATTATGAAGTTTTGCGGAAAGAATCAGATGAATCCAAAGCTGAAACAGCAAAACAGATGACGAGTTTACAATCTTCCGAGTCTAAATTGCAAGACAAAATGACAAGTTTACAAAATGATATAAAATCCAAAGATAAACAATTGTCTGAAATGAAGACCAAATCAGGATCTTCAGATGCAGTATCCAAGAGTTTGCGTCAAGAGAATGACCGATTACACAATACAATCAAAGAACTAAGAACAAGTAGTGAAGAAATTAAAAAAGATCTCTTACGGAATCAACTAGATTCCAAAAACTATAAAAGTCAGCTACAATCTTTACAGACATCACACATGAACTTGAGTGAACAAAGAGATAATCTTGTAAGGGAATTGCGAAGTGCAAGTGAAGCCAAAGATAGAGCTACAGGATTATTAGAAAGTATGCGAAATCAAACATCCGAGCATAATAGCAGGTTAAGAGAATCACAAGAACGCGCAAAGGATTTGGAAGATGAACTGGCTGAGACACAGAGACTTTTGCAAGAGCGTACCAAAGAGACAAGAACAATGAGGAAATTATTAAATGATGCAGAGAATAGCCAAGAATCTTTAATTTGCGATTTAAAGTTGGAAATTTCAAGTCTCGCAGAAGAAAGGGATCGGCTAGAAAGTGATTTTGCATCACTTGATAAACGCAAATCTAGAGAGACATGGACGATTACATCCAAAGTAGAAGATTTGGAAAATCAGCTGGATAATCTGAGAAAAGAGCGTAATAGCCTCAAGGAACAGATTACAATAGCAATAGCTGATAAAGAGAAAGCAAGAGGAAAGGCAGAAACTGCTAGTCGTCTTATGGATGAATCTCGCAAAGCACTGGATGCTACTGAAAATCAATTAAGACAACTTGAGCAAAGTCGCAGTGAGTTAAAACGAGTTGCTGAAGATAGTCAACAAAGGGTATCTTCACTTCAAAAATCACTCAAAGCTACTACTGAAGAATTACGACTTGTTCAAAGAAACAATGTAATAGAAGAGAGGCGGAGATCATCAATTGCAGCAAGTCCACAAAGTAGCCGGACTCCAAGTATCATCAACAATAACTCTGATGAAAAACCGTCGTCACAAACAACTACTGCAAGAGCAAGCCCTAGCATGTCTACAGTATCTTTAAACTCTGATAATAATAATAATAATACTACCCTATCAAACGATAAAGCAATCAATGTTCAATACATTAAAAATGTGCTTTTAGGATTTATGGAGCACAGAGATCAACGCAAACAGTTGATCCCAGTACTTGCAACGCTTTTGCAGTTCCACGGACAAGATGAAGAACGATTTCTAACAATTCTACCTGCATAAAATCCTTGTAATTTATTTTACCATAGAAGAAAGCTATTAATATTTAATAATAATAATAATAATAACACAACTTTTTTTGTATACGAATTCTTCCGAATAAATTTAAAATTTTGTCGCGCGGCTCTCTCTTGGGAGGAAAGAAAAGCAGCTGACAATCACGAGTTGGAGCAACGAGAAATCGGGGGCAGCGCCATCTTTAATATTATCACAAATTTCCATTTTTTTTTTTTTTTCTCTTTTTCTTTCCGTCAACTTGGATCGTTTTCTCTTTTCTTTTCTGTCCTTTTGGTTTTTTACATCGACAAATGACCGATTCTGTAGCGGTTGCTACAGTTAGTCCTTTACCATTGCAGCACCACGCTAATGGTGGTGATGGCCCCGTTGTCTCCGGCCAAGTAAACCCGACGAAAACTGGGCTTATCAACAACAACAACAATAACAACAACAACGGTGTATTGAGTAGTGAATCCAAGAGCAGCGGCATGTCTAATGCGGTGGGAAATGAGAATTTCTCCGATGAGTCTGCTTCACGGCATCTGCCAAAGGTCCCTAATACTGTAAATAATGGGACAGGAACCCCACCTATTCAAGCTCAAACTACTACCTCCAGTGGTACTGATGATACGGCTGTTAGTGGGGGTCAGCCGCTCAAGGTTGTCACATCTACTCCAACTGGTGGTCCAGCAACCATAAACAGTGCTACAACAGATACTGCTAAATCTACAGCAACACGTGAAAGTTCCCAAGATTCTTTGACAAGTGAATCATCCGCAAATGATGAGGAAGATGTTCAAGATTATTGTCGGGGTGGATACCATCCTGTCAAGATTGGAGAAAAATATAAAAATGGTCGTTACACTATTGTTCGGAAATTAGGGTGGGGTCATTTTTCTACTGTTTGGTTGGCAAAAGATAATCAGGAGGATAAGCATGTAGCCCTTAAGGTGGTCCGGTCTGCTCGTCATTATACCGAGACAGCAATAGATGAGATTCGTATTCTCAAGCGAGTGAATGAAGCTAATCTAGATCATCCAGGTCGCAACTATGTTGTGCGACTCCTTGATGATTTTGATCATATCGGACCTAATGGCATTCATATTTGCATGGTGTTTGAAGTTCTTGGGGAAAACTTGTTAGGATTGAGTAAACGCTATAGTTACAGAGGTATCCCCATGGCACTTGTTAAACAAATAACTCATCAAGTACTTCTGGGATTAGATTATCTTCATCGTGAATGTGGAATTATTCATACAGATTTAAAACCAGAGAATGTTTTGATTGAAATTGGCGATGCTGAATCAGTCTTGAGACAACAACTCGAACAAGAAGAGAATCTTTCACGTCAATTAAGTTGTGGTAATAGTGATGAAAATAATAATAATAATAATTCTAATAAAAAGGATATGTTTTCAGAGAGACCTTCACGTTCACGTCGCAATACAATTATTACTGGAAGTCAACCTTTGCCTAGTCCTTTAAGGCCAACATTTTCTGGCTTTTTTAATGACCTGACAATGTCAAGCATACACCCTACAAATACTACTAGCAGTAGTCGGACTTCACCTGATAAAGAAAAAGAAAAGGAAAAGGAAAAGACTGCTACTGGTGGTGATGATGTCGATGTTTTACGCGGTGGTATATCGAGTTTCTCACTTGATAAGGGGGCCAGGTCAAGTCCCGCTACTAAATCACCATCAGTTACAGGTTCTTTTACAGCTCTTGAAGATTATGTTGTATCTGTAAAAATTGCTGATCTCGGAAATGCTTGTTGGGTTAATCATCATTTTACAGATGATATTCAAACCCGTCAATATAGATCCCCTGAAGTAATTTTAGGAAGTAAATGGGGAGCTAGTGCTGATGTATGGAGTATGTCTTGCATGGTATTTGAACTCATGTCTGGTGATTATTTATTTGATCCTCAAAGTGGTTCTAAATATAGTAAGGATGATGATCATATTGCACAAATTATTGAATTACTAGGACGATTCCCCAAGCATTTAGCATTATCAGGAAAATATAGTATGCAAACATTTAATCGCAAGGGAGAATTAAGGAATATTCAAAAGCTTCGTCATTGGAGTTTGGGAGATGTTTTACATGAAAAGTATCATTTCAGTAGAGAAACAAGTGAAGAAATTGCAACATTTTTATTACCCATGTTGGAGCTTAATTCAGAAAGGCGAGCAGATGCAGGTGGTATGACAAATCATTCATGGCTTAAAGATGTTACAACAAAGGAAACTTATATTGATCGAAAAATGGGTGAATCCGGTTCAGATATCCGGGGTTGGTGTAGCGAATATAGGAAGAGATCTTGATACATTTGGCAAGGGGGAAAAAAGAAATAAACTCATAGAAGGGGCGAGCGAGCGAGCGCGGGAGGCCCAAAAAAAAAAAAAAAAAAAAAAAAAACATTTCTTACAAAGAAAAAAGCTTTTTTCATAGGGGTAGCATTTGGTTTACGAGATTAATCTTATCTCTTGATCACAAATTGCACTGGGTTTTACAAGGCGTTGTTTTATCTAAAAACTTTTTTTTTTTTTTCTACGTTTGAGCTGGGCGGGGGAACGGTAGAATGAGAGCTAAGAGAAGAGAATTGGAAAACCTTTTTTTTTTTTTTTTTTTTTTTCTCGATTTATCTAAAACAAATTCATGGTTAACTTTTAGAGGGGATTTGCTTTAGCTGGATTCCTTTTTTTTTTAATACTTTTTTTCGTCGTCATTTTTTCATTTTTTTTTTCTTGCAAAGCAGCATCGGAAATCCTATTTCCATGGTACATACTCTATATCTCTCCCCAGGATTTACTTTCATTTTTATTTTTTTCTTTCTTTCTTCGCTTCTTTTTTTTTTTTTTTCCTTTATTTATGATCCTTTTATTTTGTTCTCCTTGTTTCTCTTTTCGAGTGGGGAGAGGGGGGCCCTGGCGTTCAAAGTTCGTGCTTATGCCACATATATCTTATATTTCTTTTATAAATCTAATGTTGTGCGTGTGTGTATTTTAAATAGGAAAGCCCCCCCTCCTTAAGTTTGTATATTTATATATAAATTCATTTTCTCTTTTTTTCTAGTTGTAATTCTTACCTTTGATGATTCTCTCTCTCTCTCTGTAACCATGCATGTCATCCCAAGGGTTTGGTTGGATTCACCCATCCCACCAAATATTGTCAAGAACAACGGGTTTCTTTAATCCGGACTTTTTTTTTTTTTTTCCTTTAGCACTCAAAGCCGATCTGGATGGTGTTATTCTCTTTTCCAAAGATATGGGTAAGTTCACCATTTATAATATATATATATATATATATATATCTCCTCAGTAATCTTTTAACTCAATTTCTAATCTAATTCTAATCTAGTCGAGCAAGCCAAGCACTTCGGAGTTTGAAAAGCAACTAGCAGATTTACAAAAGCAGATTGCAGCATGTGAAAGACAGATTACTCAGTTAAGATCTCGTCAACGTCGATTTTCTGGATTATTCTTATTTTATTTTACCCTTTTATATCTCATATACGTTCTTTCCGTATGGCTCGTCAACTATGGGAACCTCAGGTCAATCAACTGGCGGCATCCGGTCGCTATTATATCAAGCCCATTTATGTGAGAATTCTACAAATAATTTTGGGTATTTTTTTTCTTTGTACTCACATGTTTCTTAATACTACTAGTATATACATTGGAAGACGATTAATAGACTGGTGGTACACTTCAGGTTTGGAACGTCGATATGAAAGACTCACAGACTTGCATTCTCGCCAACAGACTAAAGTTGGTCAACTTAAGCAAGCAACAGGATTTGATGTGACTCAATCCTTACTACAACGATACGGAGGAGACCCCAAAATTGGTGGAGTTGACTCATCATCAGGCACTGCACCTTCTACTCCTTCTCAGAAGAAACAGAAATCTTCTCCACAGAGACGCCGGAATGAATCATCATCAGCATTGCCAATTGAGGGCCAACAGGTACCACCCGGCCAGCCAATAGTTCCAATTATAGTAGCAGAACCACAACAGCAACCACCATCAAACAGATGGTATGACCGAGTTCTTGACCTATTAGTAGGTGAAGACGAGACAGCTCCACAAAATAGATTTGCATTAATATGTTGGAGGTGTCGGCATCACAATGGATTAGCACCACCTGGAACGCCTGCATCTGAAGTTGAATATCAATGCCCAGCTTGCGGAGTATGGAATCCTCAAGCTCGCGCTGCAGCTACAGAAGCCAAAATTAAAGCCGATGCGGAAACAAAAGTCAAAGTCCATGATGAGTCAAAGTCTGAAAACGAAGCCATTTCGGATAATAATGACAAGATCGTAAAAGACAACGAGAAGAGTGAATTAAAAGACAAAGACAATGCTAATCCTACTTAGTTTTTTTTTCTAGTATTGCATTAATGGCAAACCTCTTTTTTTTTTTTTTATGTCCTTTAATTTTTACGTATTTAGTGCGGCGTTTATCCACGTCAAAATCAATGGGAATTGGGAGTTTCCTTTTTTTGTTTGGTTCGGAACCTTATCCATAGTTCATTCGGCCGACAGTATCAGACTTCGGGCCCGAAAAGATAAGGGAGGGAAAGAGAAAAAAAAAAAAAGTTTACAAGAAAATCTCATGACCGAGCGAGCCTAATAGTTACCAGGGACTCCAAACAGGTCAAAAAAAAAAAAGACTCAAATTGGTGTTTTTTATATTAAATATCGTCAATGCGGTCGAATATTATCATCAATGCAGCAAGGCTGGCCGGTGCTCATCAAAGGGTATGCCTATTAAAGCGGTTGTCAGCTGCATATCCGGCAAGGATATTGGTACCAAGTGCGGCAATAGTAGTAGCAGGTAGTGGACGAAGATTTCAGTCTACTTCGGCTAATGCTGCTGGTAAAGCAGAGGTAACTCCAGCAGTATTCCGTAGACTCGATACTTATGAGCGTCGACATGTGGGATCATTGGATAATGATATCCAATCAATGCTCAAACAAGTCGATGTCTCTACAATTGATGAGTTTATATCCCAAGTGATCCCTAAAGATATATTGAATGAAGGTGATCTTAATATAGATCCCGTGGACGGATATTCAGAGTCGGATTTACTCGCCCGGTTATCAGAGATTGCTTCCGAGAATCAAGTTTTACGCAGCTATATTGGTACAGGATATTATGGTACTCTTGTACCAGCTGTGATTCAGCGTAATATACTTGAATGCCCTGAATGGTATACTTCATATACTCCATATCAACCTGAAATATCACAGGGTCGGCTCGAATCTCTGTTAAACTATCAAACATTAATATCTGATTTAACTGGAATGGATGTCGCCAATTCCTCATTACTAGATGAGGGAACTGCAGCTGCTGAAGCAATGATTTTATCTTTCAATGCTGCAAAGGGAAAGCGCAATGTCTTTCATCTTGATCCCCTCTTACATCCTCAGACAATTGCCTGTGTCAATTCGCGCGCGGCTCCTCTTGGTATCAAGACTGTCGTTGGGCTCCCCACTGAGGCAGATAAGGATAATCTTTGTGGAGTTCTTGTTCAATATCCAGGCACAGATGGTAGCATTACTGATTGGACTCAGTTAGCCAAGAATGTTCATAGTTGGGGTGGATTAGTCTCAGTAGCCACAGATCTTCTTGCCTTGACTATCCTTGAACCCCCGAGTAAATTTGGAGCAGATATCTGCTTAGGTTCTTCTCAGCGATTTGGTGTCTCTCTGGGATATGGTGGTCCTCATGCTGCATTCTTTGCTGTGACTGATGCATTTAAGCGCAAAATGCCAGGACGACTTGTTGGAAAGTCAAAAGATCGACTTGGTGATGATGCTTATCGTCTTGCTCTTCAAACTCGTGAACAGCATATTCGTCGTGAAAAGGCAACATCTAATATTTGTACTGCTCAAGCTTTACTAGCTAATATGGCTGCTATGTATGCAGTTTATCATGGTCCTAAGGGACTTCGAGATATTGCAACTCGTGTTCATAAGCTAACAAGTATTCTCGCTTTGGGACTTGAAAAGCTCGGTTATGAAATTGTAAATAAGACTTGGTTTGATACCCTTACTGTTCGAACTTCTGATGCATCATATATTCTTGACAAGGCAGTCAAGGAGAAGGGAATTAATCTACGCAAATCAAGTATTACTGATGTTGGAATTTCTTTAGATGAAACTGTTAGTCAAGACGATCTTGTCGATATCTTGTCGGTATTTGCACCTAATGAGGACATTGTTTCGTATGAATTCCTCTATAATCTTTCTGAGGATGAAAATGTGCAGACGCGTATCCCTAAAAAACTTGATCGTTCTCCTCAACCAATCTTGGACTATCAAGTCTTTAATTCCTATCATTCTGAAACTGAGATTTTGAGATATATGCATCATCTTCAATCCAAGGATTTATCTTTGGCTAATTCTATGATACCACTGGGTTCTTGTACTATGAAGTTGAATGCAACAACAGAAATGATTCCTGTCACGTGGAAGAGCTTTGCTTCACTTCACCCTTTTGTCCCTGTCGATCAAGCTGCTGGATATCAGATTCTTCTCAAGGAACTCGAAGAGGATCTAGCTTCAATTTGTGGATTTGATGCTGCATCATTACAACCAAATTCTGGAGCTCAGGGTGAGTATACAGGACTTCGAACGATCCGTTCATACTTGGCATCAATTGGTCAAAGTCATCGTAATGTATGTTTGATTCCTGTTTCTGCTCATGGAACAAATCCGGCATCTGCTGCCATGGCAGGTCTTAAAGTTGTTGCAATAAAATGTACATCGACTGGAGAGCTGGATTTGCAAGACTTGGAACTCAAGGCAGATAAACATAAGGATAATCTTGCTGCAATAATGATTACATATCCAAGTACATTTGGCGTTTTCGAACCAGGAGTGAAGCGTGCTATCGAGATTGTTCATGGACATGGTGGTCAAGTATACATGGATGGAGCTAATATGAATGCTCAAATTGGTTTAACAAGTCCTGGATTTATTGGTGCTGACGTTTGTCATTTGAATTTACACAAGACATTCTGTATTCCTCATGGTGGTGGAGGCCCAGGAATGGGCCCCATCTGTGTACGTTCTCACCTTGAGCCGTTTCTTCCATCACATCCTATTATAAGCAGTAATGAGAATTCAAATGCAATTTTACCAGTCTCTGCAGCCCCCTGGGGTTCAGCAAGTATTCTTCCAATATCATGGGCATATATCAAGATGATGGGATCGAGAGGTTTGACAAAAGCTACAAAAATTGCTATATTAAATGCAAACTATATGGCAAGTAGGTTGGAACCTCATTATAAGGTACTTTATACAAATGAATCTGGTCGTTGCGCACATGAATTTATTCTAGATATGCGAGAATTTAAAAAATCAGCTGGAATTGAAGCAATTGATATTGCTAAAAGATTACAAGATTATGGATTTCATGCTCCCACAATGTCATGGCCAGTTGCAAATACTCTTATGATTGAACCAACTGAATCAGAATCTTTAGGTGAACTTGATCGATTTTGTAATGCATTAATTTCAATTCGTAAAGAGATTAAAGATATTGAAGATGGAAAGCAACCAAAAGAAGATAATTTATTGACAAATTCACCACATAATCATAAGGATTTATTAAGGCAAGATTGGAATAGATCATATACACGAAAACAAGCTGCATTCCCATTGCCATATCTTGAAACTCGCAAGTTTTGGCCAAGTGTAACTAGACTTGATGATTCTTATGGTGATATGCATCTATTTTGCTCTTGTGAGCCTCCTTCTCTCAATGAGTAAAGTTGCTTTCTGTTAAAAAATTGTTCCTTTTTTTTTTTTTTTTTTTTTGTGTCATCCTCTTTCAACAGTAGCAGTGGAATTAGCAAGGTTTCAACATCGGTTTTTTTATTTATTCCTTTCTCTTTCCAAATATAGATGTCATTTATCCGTTGACATTCCAAATTGTAATGAAAAAAACAAAGATGGGGTATTATATATATACACACAACACTATAGTAAGCTATCGAATAATTTCAACTGAAACTGGATGTGTCCACCGAGTCTCCCATCGCATATGATGCATATGAAACTTTCGATACAGAAAGTAGGCAGCTCGTTCAGATTGTGTTCGAACGAGAAATGTTGAGGGAAATTCATTGGGGCTAGGAGATAAGTAAGCAAAGGTAATAAGAAAAAAACACAACCAGACTTACAAAGTCTTAATCTTTTCAACAGCCCTATTAGGGTCCGTAACAAGATCATAGTTCTTCAACATTGTATATAATCGATTCTCACTCAAGTTAGCCGGAAGACAACTAAATATACACATTTTACCTGGTCCACTATCTTTATCTCCATATATAAGATCAACTAATTCAGGAGCTAAATATATATCTTTATTTTCTGCAGTATAAAATTTAATTGGATTGCCCTTAAGTAGCATTGTCGGTGTCACACCAATGAAATTCCTTGTATTATTTATCAACTTCATTCTTGAATCATTACTACTCCGATAACTTTTGAGAAATCCTCCACGAGATTGTAAAGCATATTCTGCCAATGTATTAACATAGTCATGAGCAACATCCATACTGTCAAATACTAAGATGTACCCTGAAACTGGATCAAGCTGTATATGATTGCGCCTTTTTATCACTATATATATATAAAACGTGTTAGTTCATCCTTGTCCATAAAAAAAACCCCCCTCTCTCTCTCTTTCTGCTTTTACATACACAGATAATCATTTGATTTTGGAGGTTTTAAAAGATACCTTCTTGCCGTATCAATCAAACTGTCGAAATCAGATTTTATCAAATTTGGTGCAATTATCTCGGCATATACTCGATTCCCAGGATATCTGATCCCACTTAGAAGTCCTGCTAATCCTACCATCTCACGAAATGATCTCTGAGCTTCTTTTTCACTCTCATTCTTATTGACTGTTGATTTCCTCCGCTGTAAGTTAAGTCTCATGAGATTCAATGTCTCCGTACTATCAACAACTTCCTGCTGTTGTTGTGGCTTATTCATTGTCCTATTCAATCCTGTCCGCCTGGGAAATGCTCTATCGACCTCTTTTGCGACCCATTTCCCTAATCTCTCGACAGATCGCTTTCGCACCATTGTTTGGATGTG